>CAOJBJ010754448.1:0-10927 GCA_948291685.1 Euphorbia celastroides
TTCAATAGTAAGTCATGTGTACTATAATAATAGGTCACCTACAAGTTTATGTATGATAATGAGAAAAAATGAAGTTAATGTATGAAATTGAGAAAACAAGGATAGTTGATGTACTATAAGCAAAATTAACCCTAAAGTATCTTTCCCAATACTATATTCATTTGAAATTTTTATATACAAAAGAAGAAAGCAATTACTTAAAACTGCAAAGCCCCAATTAAATATTAAGATGGTTCAGTTACGTAGAAAATTATGGCGAATATATAAATTAAATGCTTTTAGTGAATCATTTATTTATTTGATTTAGATTTGTTGCTCTGCACTTATCTTTTGTAGTGGATTCTTAATTATTATTTTCGGCAATCATTATTCTAAAAATTCGTAAAAAAGACATAAACCTAACTCAAAAACTTTCTTAGAGACGCACACATATTTAGCCTAATAAACAACTAATGTCGACAAATAAATAATTGAAGAATTTTGCTTTCATTCACAAACAATGGATTATACATACTTTGACATTAATTTCTAAGCAGTTAAAATTGTTTTCCAATATGTACAATTAAGAAAGTGTTTTTAGAAAATAAAAATGCTTACTAACTTTAAGTTAGTAGACTTATTAATTACCAATTTCAGAAAATCTTTCAATAATAATGGCGGTTTTATAAAAAAATTTATCGTTGTGCCCGTGTATATTTTAGAAAATGATATAATAATATTATAAGCTTATGAATTTAAGATTTATTTTGATATTTAACTTGATGATTGTTAAGCTATCAAACTGCTTTATTCTATTTTTTTATAAGTAATTTAAATACATATATTAAAATTATCAATTAGAGTCATTTGACAAAAGTAGCATAAAAAGACTTTAATTTTTATGGCTTCGCCACTGTTTGACAAGCCCGATATGTCATTGAGTTACATAAATTTGTAATAATGATAATTTTTAATTTCTGAAGGAGAAATACAAGAATATGTAGCCATCATTCATCATTATTCTAAGTTATCAGCATACATCAACTGCAATTAAAAGTTTTAATTATTGTAAATATCTAAATTAAATTTTAATGATTGTTAGGATTAACTAATGGCTTATATTTCAAGTCTTTTGTTGGTTACTTTTTTGTGGCCTCGTAAATTTTACCATAGAAACCCCAATATACTCATGTTTGTTGCCTGCATCTAATTTCTACCAACTCAAACTCATTATAATATTTGAACTTTTGATATCTTATTGATTTGTTTCCCTGTTATTTTTAGCTAATAAAACGTGCTTGTAAAAAATCATCATTTATTAAAAATACTCATGTTTTTTTCAATTGAAATAATATCTAGTGGTATGCACAAGGTGTCACTTTGAGTATATAAGAGTAAAATCAGGTTCGACATTAAATATATAGCTATATATATTTATAGGAATGGATGAAAAGCTTTAATAGTAACTAAAATTCGGACAAATGTATTTTAATTTATATATATATATATATATATATATATATATATATATATATTTTGCACGAACAATTTTAAAGACAGCATTAAAAGCTTTGTCTGAAGAATGAATCTAAAAGATGGACTGAAGAAAGGGCCAAACCACCTTTTTAAGCCCTGTGCTATACACGGTTTATCCTTTTGGTCTTTCTGCTATACACATTATCCATTTAGTCCACGTGCTATCAATTTCATAACTTAGTTGATCCCTCTGCTATACACAATGCCCATTTAGTCCCCATGCTATCAATCTTATTACTAATTGATCCTTTTCTTCGATAACTCATGTGTCTTGTAAGGTCTATTTGGCAAAAATTGATTACGTGACACTTCCATTTATAATTAAAAAAATTCAAAAAACTAAATTATAAGGTCAAAATTGTTTATTATTTAGTCTCTTAAGTGTACAGTAGAGGGACCAATTATGTAATGAGATTAATAGCACAGGGACTAAATAGATAATGTGCATAGCAGAGGGACCAACTAGGTAATGAGATTGATAACACAAGGACTAAACGG
Source organism: Euphorbia celastroides (assembly GCA_948291685.1). NCBI lineage: Eukaryota > Viridiplantae > Streptophyta > Magnoliopsida > Malpighiales > Euphorbiaceae > Euphorbia > Euphorbia celastroides. The sequence continues at coordinate 2,014 of CAOJBJ010754448.1, forward strand.
ATAACGTGTATAGCAGAATGACCAAAAGGATAAACCGTGTATAGCACGAGGCCCAAAAAGATGGTTAGGCCTGAAGAAAGAGTAGAGATTAAAGTAATACTTCTGAGTTAGGCAACAATATATAAACAAGGCTCAAATTCCATTGATATTTGTGGCTTAAGTTAATGCTTGGAATCAAAGGAATTAACTTTGTTATGTGGATCCCTTGATGTGATTTGTTTACAAACTTCTATGTTAAATCTTCATTCTCAATTTTAATCTATTCTTAGCAACTAACTGATGCTTCCTTTTCACAATTTAGTTTAATCATTTGCCAATGTTTACATCTGCCCTTGTCCATGTCGGTTACTCATGAGTAAAATCATGTGTGTATAAATAAAAATACTAATCTCCGTTATGGTATTTTTTTTAAAAAAAATCCATTATGGCATTATGACATGATATTCTCTATGATTATGCTCACTAACTTTCTTTAAGGCTTTGTTATTTTTACCTTAAATTTAGTTAAGATCAATTAAGATTCATTCAGTTCAGATTCATTAATTTAATTAAAAAGTTATGTAAATAATTTAAATTCAATTTAGTTCAAATTCATTAATTCATATAAAGTTATTTAAGTTATTTTCTAATTGCTGCTTTAAAATCTCTACTCTAAACTTTATACTTGCATCATTTTTTTATTTATAGAATTGTTACAGTAAATTTAAGTCCATTATATTTAAAAAATGGATAAATATATATGATACTCTATATTTAAAGAAATATGAAAAATCTCTATTTTAGAGTATACATATAAGTACTATTAAATTGAATTTTATATAAATAAGAATTAGACTATTTATAAAGTCCAATCGACTTGCCAATAAAATCTGCATATAGTTATTAAACAATTAATTAATAAAATTAGAAAGCAGGATCAAAGTAAAAAATAAAAACAGTCCACTTAGCGTAAGTTCAGTATTTATTGTAATAATAACCGAAATCAGAGTTAAAAATACTACTCCTCTATAAAGCACAATATAAACCACAAAATCATAATGCCAGCTAAGCCTACAGTCTTGCCACGTCATATTGGACTATTAAGTCAATGGATAGAAAATGTGTCTCGTAAGTTTAGATTGTGACGATAGAGTAATTGGTACTTTTTCTGTCTTAATCACGTATCATTTTTTTCTTAAATTAAATATTTCCCCAATTACTCAAATACCAAAGCATCAATATTTTATTAGCATGGGTTTGAAAAGTATTTTTTCATTAATCATACCTCATTATCATACGTTCAACTACATTTTCCTTTTTCATAATCGGATAAGTACTGAAGCAAATCATCATACATGATTATAAAAAGGGTAATTTAAACGAATATCTAAATTTTTATCTATATTTTATCTTCTTACATAAAATACTTTTCCTCCATCGAGCAATAAAATTTCACCAAGCTTTTTTGTCTAAAATAATTCAATAGCATATTGTATTGGAAATTTTTTTTATGTAAAGACTTTTTTCATCTTTCATAATTTTTAATTGTTGATTTTTCCTATAAAATTATTTCTTCAATATATAATCTATTAATTTTACTATACTAGGAATTATATAAATCAAAAGTAAACAACAACTTAGCAGGCGACTGTGCTTGTATCGGTATTAAACATACTAAATAACGAGAACATGTAAATAAACTTGTCACGTATTTATTTACTCTCATATTTATATATTCAATACATGTATTTTGTTCATACAAAGAAAGGAAAATAATTTTGAAAAGGACCAGTTGAATTGTGGTGACCAACTACACCTTAATGGCTCATTTATCAATATAATTAAGGATCTATTTACTTCAAATAAGGATAGTCCAAACTAGGAGGCCAAAAAAATAAATGAACTTAGAGACTAATTTCATATTAAATCAAATATAGTAACTTACCCTTTTATTTAATTATTAAAAACTCATTTATACCAAATAAAAGATTAGCTTAACAGCTCCCCCAAAACAAGAAAAGTGAACCCCACTATATACTCAAATAGTGTTCACTCTCCCTCTAAATACTTGTTATAAAAAGCAGTTGTTCATCTCCCACACTTTCTCTGCAACTTATAACTAAACCCAATACAAATTTTCAAGTCTCAACATTTCCATTTTACATTGCTTTCCTTTCTTTTCACTACTCTTTCCAAGTTTGTATCTTTCTCTTTTCTTTCTCAAAGAATCAAAAAAAGTAAACAAAAATTCAAAATTTCCCCCTTTCTCTCTTCCCCTTCATATGGGTGCTGGGCATTTGAGCAAACAGAGGCAAAACTGAAAAAAGGAGACATCTTTGAGTTGGGTTTTTTGAGCTTAGAAATGGGTTTAAGGCTGTTTTTGCTGTTGTTGTTCGTTTGTTCTGTAATGGCTTCGGTTTCTTATGATCATAAAGCTATTACCATTAATGGGCAAAGAAGGATTCTGATTTCTGGGTCTATTCACTACCCTAGAAGCACTCTAGAGGTGCGTTTGATGTCTTAATGTTCAATGTAGTTCACGGGTTTTCTTGTTTTCTGAGCCTTGTTTCAATTTTTGTCATTTTGTTTGCTTGTTTTGATGGTTTTTTGTTTGTTTGGAGCTTTTGTTTATGGTTATTTGTGGGTTTTGTAGATGTGGCCTGATCTTATCCAGAAGGCCAAAGATGGAGGCTTGGATGTTATTCAAACTTATGTTTTTTGGAATGGGCATGAGCCTTCTCCTGGACAAGTAAATTTTTGCCTTTTAATTAACTTTTTGGTGATTTATTATTCAATTTTGTTGTATATTACTCATTGAATTTCCCCCTTTTTTCTGCAAAAAAGTACTATTTTGAAGATAGATATGATCTTGTCAACTTCATCAAGCTCATTCAGCAAGCTGGACTTTATGTTCATTTGAGAATTGGGCCTTATGTTTGTGCAGAGTGGAACTTTGGGTAATTTTAATGTTAAGTTTCTTCAATCATGCTTAAATTATGATTAATTTTGATTGTTTAGCTCGTTTGCTCTGTTTTTTGTTTTAGGGGCTTTCCTCTTTGGTTGAAATATGTTCCAGGCATTGAATTCAGAACTGATAACGGTCCCTTTAAGGTTGGTGTTTGTTATTTGTTACTTTTCATTTTTGCATATTAATCAAATTTGTCAATTTGATTAAGTCAATTCTGTTTTGCTAATGACGATGAAGGCTGCAATGCAAAAGTTCACTGAAAAGATAGTCAGCATGATGAAGTCAGAAAAGTTGTTTGAAACTCAAGGAGGCCCAATTATTCTATCTCAAGTAAGAAAAAAACAACACACTTCTCATAGTCAAATGAAAGTAAAGTATCAATCTTTCACATAATTCAAGAAAAGGGTTTTAACTGTTTCTTGGTTCTAATTCAAATTTTACAAGTAATTGATCTATTCAAGAGTGAAAGTCAGTAAAAGCATCAATCTTTTTAATGATTCAAGAAAAGGGTTTTAACTGTTTCTTGATTCTAATTTTACAAGTAATTGAGCAATTGAAGAGTGAAAGTCAGTAAAAGCATCAATCTGTTTCATGATTCAAGAAAAGGGTTGTTACTGTTTATTGATTCTGGTCAAAATTTACCAATAATTTAGCAATTGAAGAGTGAAAATCAGTAAAAGCATCAAACTTTATTTTTGTTTTGAGCAGATAGAGAATGAATTTGGACCTGTGGAATGGGAAATTGGAGCTCCAGGAAAAGCTTATACAAAGTGGGCTGCTGACATGGCGGTTCGCCTCGGAACAGGGGTCCCATGGGTTATGTGCAAGCAAGATGATGCTCCAGATCCTGTTGTAAGTAACATAACATCTCTTCTTTTCTTTTAAGGCTCAAATTTCAACTGTTTTCTATAACTTTAATTTTGTCTTTTATATTCTTATACTGTATTGTGTTATTTTTGTACCGTATTCTTTTATTCTTATACCATATTTTGTCATTATGTTTGATTCAAGTGGGAGCCTTTAAGCCTCCTTTGTTGGTGGGGTATGTAATGGTTTGCTGTCAATTTAGTTGGCTATTGGTTTAATGATTTGTTGAGCTAATGAGCTTTATTCTCTTCTTGCTTTTGTATTTTGTTCACTAAAATTTCCTATTTTGATTGATGATACAAAGTTCATTCAAATTCAACTTCTTTGATTGTGCTGTGCAGATCAATACCTGCAATGGATTCTATTGCGAAAACTTCAAACCGAACTCGAATAACAAACCCAAGATGTGGACCGAAAATTGGACCGGCTGGTAAGTCAAAACCAGTAACAAATACACAACCAAAAATGATGTTTTTTTGTGAGGAAAATTGTTCGTTTTGCTCATTGTTTTTGTGTTTCCATCAGGTACACAGAGTTTGGTGGTTCGGTCCCTTACAGGCCAGTGGAGGATTTGGCATTTTCGGTTGCCCGATTTATACAAAATGGCGGTTCATTCATGAACTATTATATGGTAATTACACTTTTCAAATATAACAAATTTCCTACTTGCCCTTATTCAATAAAATAAGAGCAGCCATGAATTAGTACTTTTTGTCCTGCAGTATCATGGAGGAACTAATTTTGGCAGAACTGCTTCTGGTCTCTTTATTGCTACTAGCTATGATTATGATGCCCCTATCGATGAATACGGTAGTCATCTTTCACTGTCTTCATTAATGCCTATACCTAGTTTTTCAGAAATATCATAGACAAATCAAATTACAACGGGGCTAATTGAGTATTAAACTAATGAAAATTTCGGAATTTTAAGTATACTTGTAATCTTTGTAGGCCTAACAAGGGATCCAAAATGGGGGCACTTGAGAGATTTGCATAAAGCCATCAAGCTATGTGAACCTGCGTTGGTCTCTGTTGATCCAACGGTGCAAAAAATCGGGAGCAATCAAGAGGTAAGTCGAATTACGGGTATCGATTCACTTTTTTTTCTATTTTAGATGTCAAATTTATGATTTTTGTTATTTGTTAGGCTCATGTGTTCCAAGCAAAGTCAACATGTGCAGCATTTTTAGCAAACTATGACACGAAATATTCGGTCAAAGTGAGCTTTGGAAACGGGCAATACGACCTTCCACCGTGGTCTATTAGCATACTTCCCGATTGTAAGACTGCGGTTTTTAACACTGCAAGGGTAAGAACTAAGAAGCAATTTATGAACATATAGCATTTTGGACTACGAAAAAAACGAAAAATTTGGAGTAACATTGAGGGATTTTTGTGCAGCTCGGTGCACAAAGCACTCAGATGAAGATGACACCGGTTGGGACTCCATTTTCTTGGGAATCTTACATTGAAGAAGCTGCTACTGGCTATACCGATGATACAATTACACTTGATGGCTTGTGGGAGCAAATTAATGTCACCCGAGATGCTACCGACTATTTATGGTACATGACAAAGTAAGTAAGCTTTTTTCCCCTTTCCAATTCGGGTTCGAGTCTCAAATTTACCCGAAGTTTGGGATTGCTATCCCGTGTTGTTGTCCCTAAAAGCTCGTTTTCAAGCATTTTCTAGAAGTAGCAGATTTTGGTTATTGACTAATTTGGTGTATTTATGCTTAAAGGGTTTCTCTTTAGTTTCTCGAGAAATTCCAATTCTTGATGAGTTGTGTTGTTGTTTCAGTGTTAATATAGATCCTAGTGAAGGGTTTTTGAAGGGTGGAGATAGTCCTGTTCTTACAGTATTTTCAGCTGGGCATTCTTTACACGTTTTCATCAATGGTCAACTGGCAGGTGCACTAATCTGAGCAAAAAATCTCCTTTTCGGTTCTTACAACTTCAAAGATACTAACTTTATAGCCTTTTTCCTATTTCAGGTACAGCATACGGATCACTCGAAATTCCCAAGTTGACATTTAGCCAGAATGTGAAGTTAACTGCCGGTGTTAACAAGATATCTTTGTTGAGTGTTGCTGTTGGTCTCCCGGTTAGTTCCCTCTCTTCTTTCCTTAATTTCAAAAAGTTCGCAACTTTAGAATTCAACTTGTTCTGATCTCTTTCTGGTTTTTTCAGAATGTTGGTGTCCACTTTGAAAGATGGAACACTGGAGTTCTAGGCCCTGTTACACTAAAGGGTTTAAACGAAGGAACCAAAGATCTCTCGGGATGGAAATGGTCTTACAAGGTTTGTTTCCATTCATTTCTTCCGATAAATGTTCGAAAAAAAGCAGTTTCAAATGAAGATAATCAACTTATGTAAACAGATTGGTCTTCAAGGAGAATCAAAAAGCCTTCATACAGTAACCGGAAGTTCATCGGTTGAATGGCTAGAAGGGTCACTTCTTGCCAAGAAACAACCTTTGACATGGTATAAGGTATAAGATCACTTATACCTTTCGAATGTTCTTTCTTAATCCTCGAGAGTTTGAGTTAATATTTCGAAATTTGTAGACAACATTTGATGCACCAGAAGGAAATGAGCCTTTAGCATTGGATATGAGTAGTATGGGAAAAGGTCAAATATGGGTCAACGGTCAAAGCATCGGCCGCCATTGGCCGGCTTATACTGCTCGCGGCAGCTGTGGGGAATGTAACTATGCCGGAACTTATGACGATAAAAAGTGCAGAACTAACTGCGGACAACCCTCTCAACGATGGTAAGATCATAGTTTTGTTGGCCTAAATGCACATTTAACCCCTAGACTTACAAAAAATTCCACATTGGTTTGGATTCTTTATAGTGGGGATGTGGTTAAGTTGTACATTTCACTCAATCTCAACCATTGATAGTGGTCAAATGGTTGAGATTCAATTATTTTGTGATCCTATATATCAATCTCAGCCAATAAAATTTAATGGATGAGTGAGATCAAGTGAAATGTAACTTTACCATACCTCAACTTCAAAAAACCCAAATTCGTTGCAAAGAGTAGAAATTATGTGGAAGATCGGGTTCTATAAAAAGTAACTTTTGTCAGAAAAGTGTGCAAGTGGACTTGGACCTTAGGTTCCACTTGCACATTTGTATAGCATCAAACGAAAGGTATCTTTAACGAGTTTGAGTTCTTTAGAGTCGGAAATTGGTAAAATTGTATGTTTTAAGCAATCTCAACCATCTATTGTATTTTAAGGATTGAGATTTAACTGTATTATGGGACCTACAAATAATTAAAATTAAATCTCAACCACTAAAATCTATTAATGATTGAAATTGTTTGAAATATACAACTTTATTAAACTACAACTTTAGATAATTCTAATATGTTTTTTAACATCATAGGACCTGGTCCTTTATATTAAATGATTGCTAATGACCCCTTAAACTTAAAAAAAAAAAAGGGATTAGTTTACATATGTGTCAAATTTCGATTGGGCAGAAAAAAAATCAGAAAATGACATTTGTCGTATTTCAGGTACCACGTCCCACGTTCGTGGGTGAAACCGAGCGGAAATCTACTAGTAGTATTCGAGGAATGGGGAGGCGATCCGAATGGAATAAGTTTAGTGAAAAGAAGCACATCAAGTGTTTGTGCCGAAGTTTTCGAAGGTCAACCGGCATTGAAAAATTGGCAAATGATAAACTTGGGGAAACAGGACCATCTTCAAGCCAAAGCCCATTTGTGGTGCCCACCAGGCCAAAAGATCTCCAAGATCAAATTTGCAAGCTTCGGTAGGCCTCAAGGCTCTTGTGGAAGTTTTAAAGAAGGCACTTGCCATGCCCACAAGTCATATAATGCTTTTGAAAAGGTATGTTTGTTTTGTGTTTTTGTATTGGCCGAATGTATGGTTTGCTTTCTAAAGTTGACTCCAAAAGTCTATTGTTGCTAAACTTTTAAAAGTCTTTTACCCCCCCTAAAGTTGTTTTTTTAGCCGTGGCCCTTATTTGCTTCTGGTAAGAGAGAAAAATAACATTTGAAAAGCCAAACCAACTAGATGACGATATGTGACGTTTAGGGGTCGAGAGTTAGAAAAAAAGGAGATTTTTTTAGAGAAAAAATGAGTGTTTATAAGATCTCTCTTGATGAATGGCTCATAATGTTTAAAGGGTATTAAATTAATTGAGAATTGAAAATATGTGGATTCCAAAATATTGTGAGCCTTCATTAGGGAGGTCTTAAAAAAACTTGTTTCTCCTTAAAATTTTTCCTAAAATTTACCTTTATAGGTTGAGAGAAACTTTTGAAAGTTCAGAATTAGTAGACAATTTGTGGCAACTTTAAGTAGTAAATTGTGCATATGGTCTTTCGGTAGGTTTCTAAAAATGTTTTAAGGGTCAAAATTCTAAAATGTTGGAAAATGCAGAAATGTGTAGGGAAGCAATCATGTTCAATAAGTGTGACTGCCGAAGTATTTGGAGGAGACCCTTGCCCTGCTGATGCCTCTAAAAAGCTCTCTGTAGAGGCAATTTGTTCTTGAATTTGTTCTATAATCTAATAATTTGAAATCCCATTTTTATTATTAATTTTTTTCTCCCGAAAAAAAATTCAGTTACATGATTCATAAATTGTGGTAAAGCCCGAGCTCCTCCGACCTCTGGAAATCCCTAATTTTAAGGCTATATATCAATAATTCTCGTATATTGTATCCATCAGTTCTGCCAGCCTGACTCTAATTCGGGGCGAAGCATAATGAGGATTGGGAAGTGGGTTTGGTAGTATCATTGTATAAATACTCCATTTATAGATTATACTATCTAGGCCTTCATTGTTACATATTTGATACTTGTAACTATTTCTTTCCTTTGTAAAATTACAATTTGAAGAGAATGATAATACAATCTTATTGTATTGGGCTCCGACATTGTAGTTGTTGTTTGATTCGAAAATTATACATTAATGTGTTGAAGAAGTCCTTGACACAAATAGATTGTTTTCCATTTTCCTTTCTACTTCAAACATATTATCGAACTAAAATGTAATTTCCCAAACTGAATTTTAATTTTGTTTCGAACTAAAATCATCAATCCAACTTATGAATAGCTAAAA
>CAOJBJ010755750.1:0-10737 GCA_948291685.1 Euphorbia celastroides
TTTGACTTCTAAACTTCTTATATGACTCTTATAACATTCTAATGACATCAAATGGATGCCAAATCAATACTCCTCACAAATGCTCACATATACTATCGCATCAAGTCTTGTCTACCTCATCTTATTAACCGAAACTTGAAACATATAAGATACTAATGCTACAATATCAGCTTTATATCAATTCTATTATATATATATATGCATGTCATGTATAACGTAAATGAAAAGTGATGCATGTAATGGGATGTTACAATTAATATTAAAATTAACATTTAAACTATTACATATAGTATAAAAATATAAAATAAATATATTTTTTATTAGTCGGGCCGGGCTTGGGTATTTGTACAAAAACCAAGCCTGGCTCATAGAACTTCGAGCTTTTAGGGGTTAGGGCTCTGGCCGGGCTTTAAAAAGTAAATGGCTACCCAAGCCCGACCCATTTGATCGGGATTGGGCCCGGTCCGGACGGGTACTCGGCCTTGTGAACTGGTCTAGTTTAAAGACACAGTGATGTCTTCATCTACACTAGTGTTAAGACCTGCCGCCGAACCCGCTCCCCTCTACTCCAGTTTTAAGACCCACCGCCATTATTGTCGATTTTAGTTTCAAGACCGGTTGTCGATCCCACTTCTCTTTACTTCGGTTTCAAAATGCACCGCCCTTGCCATTTATTCTGGTCCCAAAACTTACCGCCATTGTTGTCGACGTCTACTCTCATTTTAAGCCCTCCACTGTTTCTCTCTGATTCTTTGATTTTAACAACTACCATCGACCAAAAATGAAAAAACTGGATTAAAGAAAATTTATGGTAAAAGAAAAAATTATTTACCAATTAGGGGTATTTGGGAAAGTATTTCCGATTTTGGGGTTGTTAAAAGTGGCTCACCGAAGATAAAGATCCGACCCACTTCGACAAAGGTTTGAAGATAAAAAAAATTCGAGAAGTCAAGGCAATGTACCAAGATCCGGATCTAGGAGTTCCGGAATACTGCTGACAAGGAAAAGATTCGGTATCCACGTGGACAGAGGTGGATCCGGTCACAAACAATTTCAAAATGTCCAAGTGTGCAGGAAAAGATCAAATCTGGTCTTCAAGGAGCATTAAATGCAGTCCACCAACTGTCGGAGAATTTAATGAAGAGAGAAGCACTAAAAGACAAAAATGGCGGCTGACAGCGACATGAAGTCACCAACCAGCCAATACAGGAGAGCGTAGATTACAAAGTTGATTCAAACGATACTATTCTTCAGACCAGCAGAATGTCTGAAATCCTATTTAAATCTATGACCAGCATTAAATTGTCTCTAATGGCCAAAGGGACGGTCCGGATGCGCCTACACTTAGCTTCTTCAACAAACCAGATTCAATTCTCTCTAACGGTAGTATTTATTTCCCAACCTATAAATAGAGGATCATGGAGAATGAAGAAGTTGCTGATTCATTCAAGCTAAGAGAAATTCACAAGCAATCGACTTTCAAAACTCAAGAGAACAAGGCTTCGTTTCAAATTTGTTATAAAATTTTCTAAGTGAAAAATATGTTGTAAATCTTTTCAAATTGGGGATTGAAAAGTGGGACTTAGTTTCTATAAACGGTACATCCCGTTAAAAGGACTTAGCTAAGCATGTGAGATTTTAGTGGTATATCCTCCATGCGGAAAGGGGTACTTGTCGGAGACAACTTGTAAAAGGCTTAACTCCTGCCCGTAAAGGAATTCATTAGTGGATTAAAGCCCAGCAAGAGTTCTGGGGACTGGAGTAGGTGGGGCTGAACCAGGATAAAAATTCAAGTGTGCAATTTAACTTCATTTGTTCACTCTCAGTTAGCATCCGAAATCTTCACTGAGTCTGGAACTTGAACTGAATTTTAAATTGCCAAAGAGTTTCCGTGAAAAAGGGTCATTCACCCCCCTCTGACCCATATTGTTTACTCCTAAGGGACCAACAAGTGACATCAAAGAAAGTGCTCATGAAAGAGATCTAACAATCTCGAAGCTAAAGATCCACCATGTCCACCAAGTAAGGAAATGTCTCACCAAAATCAGCTTCCTCCAGAAGGTAACTGCATCACCAGGCCTCCCTTGTTCACAGGGGAGCGTTACTCATTTTGGAAGACTAGAATGAAGTATTTCATCTAGTCAAAGAGTATGTATGCTTGGCTGGCCATCAAAGAAGGTCCTTATGTTCCTAGGACAGACTCCAGAATGCCAAAGCCTACCTTTGAGTGGGATGATAATGACTTTAGAAGGGCCAAGGAGAATGCCAATACCATCTTAATGTTGATTTATGGCTTAAGCATCTCTGAATCAGACAGAGTTGCTGACTGTGAAACATCAAAGGAGATGTGGGAGAAGCTAGAGGTAACCTATGAAGGCACCAACAAGGTCAAGGATGCCAAAATTGACCTATTGGTTGAGAAAGTAGAGACTTTCAGAATGTTGCCCAAGGAGTCAATCAGTGATATGAACACCAGATATACCATTCTGGTGAATGAGCTGAAGAGGCTAGGGAAAGTCTATACAGAGGAGGAGAAGGTGAAGAAAATCCTCCGGAGTCTCACCAGGGAATGCGACAACAAGAAAACTGTCATAGAGGAAGCCCATGATCTCAGAGTATATTCATACGATGAGCTCATGGAAAACCTTTTGACTCAGGAGTTGTCCCTTCAGAGGTATATCCTTCAAGAGAAGAGGAAATAAGAGAACAAGAAGTCTCTGGTCCTAAAAGCTGATGAGTCCGGATTAGACTCTGAAAGTGATGAAAATGAGGAAATGGCTGCAATCGCAAGAAGATTCAGGAGATTCCTGAAGAAAGATGGATTCAAGTACAGGAAGCCATCCAAAAAGGGAGACTCCTCTAAAGAAACCAAGCAGCTCCAAGAAAGAGAAGTTCAGAAAGGATCCGGAAGAGAAGAATGATCCGAAGAAAAAGATGATATGCTTTGGCTATGAAGAAAGTGCTTGGAGCATGGGGTGAAAGTGAAGGAGAATCAAGCTATTCCTCCTCGGATGAAGAAGAGGAAACCAGAGCTCTCATGGCCATGGAGGAATGAGAATCCTCATCTCCCCAAAGCACTGAGAAGATGTCAGCATCAACTCCAGATGAATCTGAGGCAAACTCTTACTCTAAATCTATGTCTATTACTAACCTTGTAGAGTCTTTGTCTACTGTTATGAAGAAGGTAGAGAAGAAAAATAAGTCCATCAAGGAACTTAGAAACAAAATCATGACAATGGATGAAGATCAAGAGTCAGTAGAGAAGGATTTAGAGACTGTAAGAGTCCGAGTGCATGAGTCCAAAATTGAAGAAAATTCTCAGAATGAACTAGTGATGAGGTTGGAAGCAAATCTCTTCGGCCTGGAGAGAGAGCTTGCTATCCTCAAGGATGATCTTGGAAGAGGAGGCTATGAATCCAGAAGAAGGAAAGCCAATCAACCTCAATCTCAGAAAGGAGGTTCATCCAAGAGAAAGAATCAGAACCAGTCTGGTCATCCATCTGAAAGAGCACCACAATAACAACAAAAGAAGAGATTCACCTATCAAGAAAAAGGAAAGAAGGTGATATCAGAAGAATTTCCTCAGCAGAAGAGGAAGGAGAATGGTGATGTCCAAACATCACAAAAGTCTGCAAAGACGGGAGTTGGTCAAAACTCGGAATCTTCTAAAAGATCCAAAGGCACAGAAAAGCATCAAAAAGCTCAGAACAAGCAGAAACAACAAAAACCCTATTAAGGGTGCAGGTTTTGTGGAAGGACCAATCATGCTACTAATATGTATAGATTTAAACTTATTCCTTCGGCGATCCTTATTTGATAGTATCCCGAGCGTAAGTCCAACTTCGTGAACGACCTTTTACCCCCTTTTTTTGAGTCCACGCGCTTCTGCTTAGTATGTCATTTATATGCTTCTTAAGCCGGAGGCCCTTTTAATTGATCTTCTCATAGCATAGGTGGAACACACTGCCTGTAATTAGCGATTTACCTCTTTTTCTCAAGCATGAGTAGGCAATGTAATTGTTGGGAAAGTCATCCTTGGCATAAGCTCTAGTTGATCTCTCTTATGGCATTCCCATATGCTTCCTAAGTCCTATATGTTTCCATATTCCCTATAGTGCTATCTCACCGGTCCCCTCTGTAAAGATCTTTTCCTGCTTAGGTTAGCTAGAGTTCCTAGCCTTTTTTATCTGACTGCTGAAGGGGAAAGATAGAATGATATGCCAGTGTTGAAGGTTGGGATCATGCCCAGAAGAAGGCTATTTCTTCTTTCCTTGGCTGTCCATTGCTCTTAGTGCTTTTGCTCCTGCTAATGCTAGTGCGACTTACTTTTATTTTAAAGCAAAGATTCGATACGTGCAACTCCTTATTAATTACCTATGGCATTCTCTGATCGGCCTAATCTCGTAATGGCTATGCCCCTGAGACTAATGCAATCAGTTCCTTCCTCCGCCTTCTTCTCTTTCGACGTTCGCCAATCGGAGAGGACAGCCGATTGAGTCGGAACCTGAATTTAAAGATGGAAGGAAGGCAGGGATGGACTTAATTAGGAGCATGGGCAACCCTTCGCGCACGAAATAGCAATGACACGAGATTGACCGGTCGGGGTCGAGTGATGTGATCAAGACCTCCGGGGTTTAGGGGTCCTTCTACTGCTGCGACTACCTTTCTTCTATTTTAAATTAAAGGTAAAGGACCAGCAGAGAGGCAAGTGCTTTCTTTCATGAATGAATGTGGTAAACCAATCAATCCTTTCGTTACATATCGGGGACAGGGAATCAGCCCAGCTAACTAGATTTCCCGAAGAAAAGAAAGAGAGGGCGCTCTTCCAATATTGAGCTCCTAGCTCTCCCTCTCTATTTTCAAAAGCTCAGCTCACTTATAGCCCTATAACCAAGCAGGCAGGCGAGGCATCAGAGCTGCTATAGAATGGAGATTGCAATTCCATTTCTTCTTATTATACGAAAGGTGTGGCATGTGAAAGCAAGAATTCCATATTGTGGAATAAGAGCTGTGACACTTGATTAGCTCCTAGGATATCTTTTCGAATGCCCTCTTTTTGAAAGGAAAGAAGAGTACAAGCTGCTATCGAATAGGCTTTGAGGAGAGAAACAAGAGCCTTTCCGCTTCAATTCAAGAAATGTCCTTGGTAACGACCTTCTACAGATTTTCTCTCCAGAATCTTCTTTTGGGTCACAGTGGTGGGTGGGAATCGGTCTTGGGCTACCTTTTCTCTTAGATGAGAGCAAGCCTGCCAAAAATGAGAAAGGGGGCATGAGTGTATTGGAGAGAAAGGTGCTTTTCCTTGGAGAGAAAGGTGCTTTTCCTCTAATAGGCAGCCTTTTCCTAATCAAAAAATTGACTCTTTCCGCATCTAGTTGTGCGATAACAAAGCTGAAATGAGGAAGAAGCAGGCATATATAGTCATCTTACTTAGAGATGAGAAGGCCCGGTCCATCACGGATCGGGGAAGGAAGAGTGGGTATGAAGGCTACCATCGCTTCGCTTAAGCTAATTCCAGAAAAAACCTATGGACAGCCAAAGATTTCACGAGGGCCATCCCCAAAAAGGAGAGAAGCGCAGGTAGGATGTCCGACTTGCTGGATTTCCTGACATCCAATTTGATTTACCAAGTGCTAAAGCAAAAACGCATTTTGAACACCCTGGTAATCTACCAGGTTACGTTACAAGGAATTTAAACAGCATAAAAGCAAGTAGATAGCAGTAATACTAAGCATGAACTTATGCTTCTGTTTTTTACGTAGAAAGATAAAAAGGTAGAAGAGAGAGCTGTCTATCCCTTGACTCTTTGATCTCTGTTGAGGGCCTTTCCTTTCAGCTATGAGTAGGAACCGCGAGAATGGCAATCTTAGTAAAGAAAGACAAAGAAATTTTGTTCACCCGTGTAACCGGATACCTTCAAAGTAAAAGGGCCCTATTTTTCATTCTACTGTAAAGTAGATACTGAACAAAGTGTCAAAGTAAGAGCTTTCCAGTAGTTGCTTACACTGGTGATTTACTCAATTCTGCCTTCACACCTGGTCTTGCTACTCGGCTTAGCTCCGATCCTGGTATTCACCTTCGAACATAAATAAGGCTTTCACATTATCAATCACGAAGACAGTTTCCTCCGAAAAAGAAAGATATTGATTAGTTAATGCCTCTGGGAACAAGCTCGTCTTCCACTTTCACTCGCTGCACTTCTTCCTCTGCTCAGCAGAACGGGGCTCACTCTCTCCCCCTGACTACTTTACTTCACCATTCTCCTCTGTGATCTTGTCCGAAAGGTTAGTGTCAGTCGTCAGTCTAAGGGTGCGGGTCTACTTTATGAATTTTCAATTATCCTATCCCATTTCTGGGATTCTATCTTCAAAATGGATTACATAAATCAACAAAAAATACAAGGTGGATGTTACGTTCTATCACCGCTACAAGTAAAGTTCATTAAAGAAGGCTGACATTCATGAGTTTTTTGGGGATACAATATCAGACTGATATCCAGCTGGGTACTTGCTCTGATCCAAGTATGATTAAAGTTGTTATGCCAAAAATAAATGATGTGTTGGTGTTAATGGGATTGATTATCCTTAACGTTATTTCGCGTTATTCATATGGTAGCTAAGGATGGTTACCGATTTTCTAATCGTCTTTTCTAATTTTCATTAGAGCCTTCAACAAATGGAGAGGGTAGGTAGAGTGTATAAGCTTGACTTAAGCGCTTCATTAACTATAATTTCTTTCAGTCTTGAAATTTTCTAATAATGGAGATGGCGACTAAGGTTGCTGCTTGCTTGAGCGCCTCGCGCGATACGGCTTCGCCCGAAGCGTGCTACGGAACGTGTCAGTCAAGTTCAGTCAGCGAATAAATAGTCGTCTTTCCCTTGGATTGAACCTATCGATAACATCCAGCCAGACCCCAGACGGAGAAGGGCCAGGGAGTAGTTAAATTGTGGAGCTCGGAGGCTGGAGTATGAATTAAGTTGGCATGCTCCTGACACTTTAAAGATTTTCGCACATCTTGGTAGCAATCATGCTCCATCGTGGGCCAGTAGTATCCTTTCCTTAGGATTATTTTAGCCATGGCATGACCATTCATGTGTGGCCCACAAACTCCTTCGTGAATTTCGAACATGATTTTCTCAGCATCTTTTTCATCAACACACCGGAGAAGAACATGATTGAACGACAGCTTGTAAAGCACACCACCGTTGATGACGTATTGAGCTACCAGCCTTTGAAGGGTACGGCGATCAGTAGTAATGGCGTCTTTGGGGAAACCCAGGTTCTCCAAGTAACTCTTGATATCAGCATACCAAGGCAGGCCGTTGTCTGATTCTGGCTCAATTTGCAGGCAATAAGCGGGTTCTTCTTGCAGTTTGACAACGACGGCCCATTGGTCAGACCCAACAGGGATGTTGATCATGGATGCGAGGGTGGCCAGAGCATCGGTGTACTGGTTTTTGGCCCTTGACATGTAAGTGAAGATTACTTCTTTAAATTCTTTGATCAAATCATACTGATATTTATGATAGAGAACCCGCTTTGTTTTCTTTTACATTTCCCATTTATCTGGCTAATAATCAGTTGGGAGTCACCAAATACCTTAAGCTTTTTTATTTCGAGGTTCAGGGCCTGTCTCTTTGAGACCGGCGATGCAGGCTTCGTATTGTGCGACCTTATTGTCCGAACGCGAGCTTCTTTGAAACGGAAACATGAGCGCCATCCGGGGACAAAAGGATGTCCCCTAGGCCGCTTCCTTTCTTCTTTGCCGTACCGTCGAAATACATGGTCCAAGCGTCGTCGCCTTCGTCGGACTTTTCTTCTTCTTCCCGACAAATAATATCTTCATCTGGAAAATGGGTCTTGAGCGGTTCGTAATCCGGCAATGGATGCTCTGCCAAATGGTCGCCGGTTGGCTTTTAGCCCCGTCGGATGTTGTCGTTGGATTGCTTTTTGATACTGCTCTTGCCACTGAAGAATCTGATGTCCATTTATCCAGCAGCTATATATGAGAGAGCTGCTGGTGCTGAATCAGACCAATTGGTACCACCCAAAACCTAGAGACAGTACCT
The DNA here is from genome assembly GCA_948291685.1 of Euphorbia celastroides. Lineage (NCBI taxonomy): Eukaryota > Viridiplantae > Streptophyta > Magnoliopsida > Malpighiales > Euphorbiaceae > Euphorbia > Euphorbia celastroides. The sequence continues at coordinate 8,070 of CAOJBJ010755750.1, forward strand.
TTGGCATAGATACCTCTGTTTTTCTTCTTCCTGGATAGCGGGGAGGGAAGCCTAGACTATGATTTCCCCTAGCTAAGAGAAAGCGGATATGCGAGAACTCTCCAATCTATAATCTTACCTCAGAGATTCTCACAAAAAGGAAAAAAAGAAGGTGTGAAATAAGTATCCCTCTCAATCTGTGTCTGCAAGGAAAAAGCAGATATGTGAAAGCTGATATGCTTTATAAAGCTCTAAAAGCGGATGTGAAAAATAGGGTAGAATCTAACTCTGAGTACCCAGCAGCAGATCTGCGACATACTAGCTTGTTCGGACAATTTAGAAAGAACCTCCTTCTCTATTTATTGGATTCCTTGCCTTGTGTATAAGAATCTCTTGTTAAGCCCTTTTGGTTTCTTTTCTTTAAAAAAGGATTTAGGAATTGAAGATCTTCACAAGTAGAAAGAGAGAAAACGGATAGGTTCTTGTCAAAAGAAGGCTGTTACTGAGGTAAGTAGTTACTTATTTGAAGGAGCTATGCTCTAGTATCTCCTGCTTCCGCTTGTTCTTCTACCTCTGTCTTTTCACCCCCTGCCTGCCTGTAAAGCAATCCGGGTAGAGGGTGCGGGAGGGAATAAAGTAGTTCCTACTCCTCCTCCTCCAATGACCACACCTTTATCTCGTTTTCCATACTACCCTCCTCCGCATCCTCAAAAGAAAGAAGAGACTTTCACTTTCTAGGTAACACCTTTATTTAAGTTCTTAGCTTAGGTGAAGGAATTCCAAAGAAGTTATTCCCGCCCTTTCTCTTACGGCCCTCTTCTATCTATCCATACCTGGGGTAGGTCAATCTAGCTCTGAAGTCCGTTGCAAGGGTCACGGAAAGGAAAAGATTAACTTGAAGCTACCAAGATCCAACGGTGTCCTTATAGTTATAGAAGGAATCATCGATTCTCCCTCTGTGTCCCCGATGGGACTTTTTGAACAGCTCTCGCTGTTCGGATACTCACAGCGAAAGATTCTCCGTTCAGTTCCCGCTTTTCTTTTTCCGCTGACAGGCTTTTTTATGACAGGCTTTTTTATCTTAGTCAAATGCTCGATTTATTCCTCAATCGCAGCAGGCAGACCTTCTTAATAATAGATCATTGCAACCCTTCTAGGCCTATCTTCCCCTCTGCGCCTTGAACAGAAGCTCAAGTGCACGAAGACCCTCTTACTTAAGCAGGTGCTATCACTTAAGAAAATCTCTGGGTCATTCTTCAAGACTACCACCTTCCTTTTCTTCGGGCATTGGAAAATGAATCAACTCCATATAAGCTGGATGACCCGGACCCGGGCCTTTTTTGTGGCTTGGTCTTAACTGTAGCACTATCAGACCTTGAAGGTTAAGTTAGTGTTCCATGAACTCCATCCCACATAAATGCTGTGGCAGAAGTTATCTAAAAACATTCTATTACCGGTTGAAAAACCCTGGAAACTCTTTTTGAAGTCTTATGGGATAACATAGACAAGTAAGTATGCCTCTGTCAATTGGATCTTTGAAAGATAGCTAGAAATATCAATACAATATCATAAGAGAAGAAAAAGAGAGAAAAAAGTCTTTCGCCTGGTTCACGAGGTTTGTTTCGTTTTCAATAGAAGCGTGGCGGAGAAAAAGAAAAAAAAGAAAGTACAAGAAAAAGAAAGATGTTAGAGGGAGCTAAATTAATCGGTGCGGGAGCAGCTACAATTGCTTTAGCAAGGGCTGCGGTAGGTATTGGAAACTAAAGTTCAGGGGAACCCCATGTTGTAGGTAGCCCAAAAGCTTCGATTTGTCAAAGATGTGCTAAAGGCCTTATTAAAAGTTCTTAGAAGCATGCCAACATACCATACAAAACGTCCGCAACAGAACGAGGATCACAGAACTGATCTCGGATTTATTTTCGGAGGTCCGAAACTCCAGAAAATCGCAAAAAACGTGAAGAATTGCACTGAACAAAAGTGTCCAACAAGCCGCGAGTGCGCCGCTGAACATATGCGCCAAACATTGGCGCCCATGCGCCATATATGGCGCATGTGCGCCGGGCAACGGCCCACGCGCACCGGAAAACCCGTTTTCCCACCTTTCAGCCCCCTTTCGCCTATAAATAGACTCCACAGCCTCAATAATCTAGACCCCCGGCTATTTGAAGCACTAGCCTCTTCTCTCTAAGTCCTTATTCGATCTTTTCGAAGCTTTCTGCCTGTCAACTAGAGTCTTAATTTTGAATAGCATTTGAATTGCTGCCCGATTAAATTTTAACTTAAACTAAAATTTAATTGAACTAATCTGGATTTGAGGAGCAGTTCCAAGGCGAACAAGGTATAATTCTCTATTCCCTTTTCTCTGCATTTCATTCAGCTCCGATCTAAAATGGTCATTCTCATTAACATCACCTAAAGCGGTGAATTAAGGAAATCTTAAATTGGAGCTTTGTTATCAATCAATCCTTCGGCATAAAGCCGCTCAACATGGAATTAAACCCTAAAATGGATTTAGATAAACCCACAATTAATCAACTCTTGACATAAAGTCATTCTACTTTAACTAAACCCTACTCATCATACATAATCACACTGTATTAAAGCCTTCAAAAGAAACATTCAGATTTAAAGTCTATAAACTAATTTGGTAAAATAAACCCAACTCGACTAAAACACATTCATGCATAAA
>CAOJBJ010756069.1:0-11554 GCA_948291685.1 Euphorbia celastroides
TCATGTGTTGTGTAGACCCGTAGAAGCTCCAGTTAGGAAGTGTGAGAATTTGAGGGTAGAAAATATAAATAGGGGAAGAGGAATACCGAAACTTACACTCAAGGAAACTTTCAAACGAGATATGCGTGCACTTGATATTGATGAGCAATTAGTTCAAGATAGAGCTTCATAGCGTCAGATGATCCATATAACCGACCCCATCTAGCATGAGATTAAGGCTTGGTTGATTGTATTTGATCTTTCTCTTAACTTTTGGAGTCTTTCACTCAGGTTTTATTTTTAGGTTTTCTCTTCTTTAACATAGGTCTCCTCCAGGCTCCAGTTGACATGCAATTTTATTCCTCTTTTCATGTAAGACTACATAAGAGAATGGATTTGTTGATTAACAGATGAACTAAGTAAGGACAAAGAAATGAAGAATGGACTTGGAGAAAAAAATTGAAACTTGGGGTAGGAAAGAAATAAGGTGATGCTGAATGGAAACCTTTCCAGTTAAAGATTTGAAACGATAGGTTGATACAGGGACCTGAAACAGCGTTTGCCGATGCCAGACTTGAATAAATGCATTTGAATTTCATATGGCAATTTGCATCCCTTATTATAATGCTGTGACTGATTGACCTGATCAGTGTCTCCACTGATTCAGCCGAGTTATTATTTGGTTTTTATAGGGCCTAGAAAATCAGTATCATTCCTAAATTTTAAGATGATGAGGTTTTTTTGAAATCTGAATGCGGCTAATGTGGCTGAATGGAATAACTTCCCACCTAAAAATGGGAGGGGCTTTGATTCTATTTGTGAAAGTTGTTTCTTCAAGTTTAGAACTTGATTTTGCAGGCTGAACAGTTGAATAAATGAAGAAAACCATGGTTGAATTTGCACCTTTACTACTGATGTTGGTGATTATTGTCACTATTGATGTTGGTGATTATTGTCACTCTTCTCTTATAATAGAATGCTACATGAAATTTTCTCGAAGGGGTTTTCCTTTGTCTCCTTACACCAGAAATTTCCACATTTTGTGAGATATTTTCTTGATTTTGGCTTGCCCTCTTGCCAACTTATATATTATTTGGAAGTTTTTCCTGGTGGCTAACTTCCCAATTCTGTTGAACCTTGAGAATCTTATCACATACAAGACCTTTCACCATTTACATGGTCCTTGCTCTTGTTCAACGAATCCTCAGTTATTGGTTTCTTGTGCTAAAAATCAAGTTCACTAGGTCTGAGTTCCTGCTGATATTTAGTTGCATGGCAATTTTTATGGTTGGGTGTTCTTTCAGTAGAAATCAAGTGATTTGGTTCTTCTTTTTTTTTTTAGGTTTTTAGCTCTCCCTCATATCTTTCTTTTTGCTTGTTTTGTAGCTTTAGCTACTTGTGTTATGGTGGAAGCATGACTATTTCTTAGTGATATAAATGAAGAGGAAAAAACTGGATTTTACTTAGTTGAATGTATATGCGCTTTGAAATTGGAATTATAATATTGCATAATGATTATGATGTTTACAATAGTTGTTGGTGATCTGGATTGGAGGTAAAATTGATTTCTGTTCAAAAAAACAATGGACGAAATTGATTGGCAGGGTTGAGGTTTTCTGTTTTCCCCTATTTAGAGTTCTTCGATAATGTTGAAAAGATGACGTGCAGCTGGTCTGTCGTGCCAATTTTCTCGGATTACATGGAGGAGTTAGCTTCTACTTTAAATTCCTGGGTGGGGCTAACTAATTTTCGTAGTTTTGGAGAATTATATCATAAGAATTTGGGTTGTGCTTTCTTACTAGTACATTTTCTGAAAGAGATTGAACGAAGCTATTCTTCTCTCTGAATGCTATTTTTTTATAATAGGACTAGTATCTGATGATTAAGGTCCAAATTTTTTTTTTCTCCTTGTCTTGTACTTGTATTAGTCCCAGATGGCTTTTGGTATTTTTGAGGCGCTGTTGGTTCACTTGGTTGTCTTTATTAGTTTGGAGGAAGTATTGATATCAAATTTCACTCAATCGATGCAGTTTTGATATTTCGTGGTAAAAGCTAACAGTTGGCAAAAAAAGAAGTTGGGGTGCTAAGTTTTGGCCGTTTTGATGTATAATGGGTGATTATGCAGAAGCAATGTATTATCTGCACAGAAGGGTGGGCTGGTAAACAAAACTTTTGTGCAGGCTCTAGATTATGGCTGTACCCTGATGAAATAAAAAAAAATTAGGTGAATAGATAAATACAGCACGGGTTGATGTGGGTTTTCAAAGCATTCAGTGCTTCAATTTCATTATTAATTCTGAATTTGCTTTAAGTGAGTGCATGCTACAAGGCTTTTCCATCCTGAACAAATCTGATCTTCGGGTTGTGGTGTGCCTAGGCAAGCAGCATAAGGTTTTTAATTATGTCTCTTAGTGACTTCAGCATTGAAGTTTGCATCCACAACTCTTCTGATACTGTTTAAATCAATTGAGTCACTGAACGGAATCTTTTATTTTTGGCATATTATTACTTGAAGAGCAATAATACATGGCTTTTAGGGTGGATTACTTGAATACAGTTGCTATTTTATATGGGAAGTAATTTTGCCAAAGAACTAATACAAAGTGCAGCGTTCGCTTTACTCGATAAAACCATGTAGTGAAACTTTTTTATTGCGCTCTTTTTTCCTTAATTCCGGTCCCTGGTGGTGAGTGCCAAACATATGTTATTTCCTTACTAAAATTTGAGATTTACAATTTCATATAGTAGGTTATATCATTGAGATACTTAAAGATGACTTTCTTATATAATGCAGAGCATTAATTGGTGGAGTAGTGACCATAGATAAGAGCTGGGAGGCATTGTGGAAATTGAATAATTCTGGGGTAAGCTGTTAAATTCTATCTGGCATCTGTTAAGATCATATTCATATTTATTTTCTGCTATAACGGTACTTATGAAGCCATCGAATCAGTCTTTTGCTGCATTATTGTCTTTGACAACTTTGACTCATCTGATCTGTTGGCAATCTTATGTAACTGCTTCTAGTTCATAGGTCCCTGCAAACTCTTGTATCTGCTTTCTGTTATTTACCAAATAGTTGTTTTCTGGATGGACCAACCTTATGCTAAAATAAATAGTTGTTTCCTGGATGGACCAACCTTATGCTAAAATGAAAAATTAAGTATTAGCTGCCTGCTGTCTAATCTTTAAGGGATGGCATTTGAACATTATTACTAATTTCATCGGGGATAGTTTGGGTCATTTTTGTGGTAGGTTGTTTCTATGATTGATGAAACGTTTTCTAAACCCTGTTGACACCTAGCAAGACTTGCTAGTACCATATTTTTTTGGCCAAATGCATAAATGCACCCCTCAAGTAGGCATTTTTTCCCCGTTGTACCCTTCAAGTTTGAAAAGGTCCTATTACCCCCTTCAAGTTGCCAAAAACGGATCAATTATCCCCCTCAATGCCATGTGTCAAAATATGATTAGTTTGACTTTTCAATCATATCATTTTTTGACTTTTATATATCCAACCAGAAGTTGACACGTGGCATTGAGGGGGGGGGGGGGGGGTATAGGACCTTTTTAAACTTGGAGGTGCATGGGGCGAAAAAATGCTAACTTCAGGAGTGCATTTATGCGTTTGGTCTATTTTTTTTTTTATGATTATGAATTATGATGGTATGCTACTGAATCATTTTGGAGACTGATATTCACTCATTTTTCTATCAACAAGAAAAAAGAGAGGATTCTTTTTTTTTAGTGAAAGTAAATAATAATTACAATTAGCTTTTCTTATTTTTGCATAAAAAATATAAATTCAACTGTGGGACTGACGTCATTAACGTTCTGATCGTCTGATATTTATCCATTGTCCTATATTTTTTCAATAGAACTGTTGTTACATGAAGTCAACAGTTGTGTTCGCGACCTCACATAAAATATGAAATAAGAAACCATATGAGTACAGTGTTTTGGAACTGTGAATTGCCAATTCACCAGGGAAGTGGATGTACAAGCTCACAGGCTTAATGTTCATCCAGGTTGAACCAAAAGATTATGAGATTTCTATAAGCCGATGAATATCAGTTTTTTTTTTACTCTCCGATTGTGATAATAACTTGAACACTGAAATGCTTATGTACTTTAAACTGATAAAATTGCTTATATGATGTTATTTGAGACTTATTTAATACTTCTGTTGCGATTTGAGAAGTATTGATTCATTTATCTATCTAAACTGAAACCTCTTAAATGAAGAAACTAGATATTCAAATATCTTAAGATAATATCTGTTTGACATCTGTGTTATTACTTGTTTTAATGGATTCTAGAATGTAGATAAAAAATGTTTGGATAATCCGATAGGTTCTGAACTTCTGACCATAGAAACAAATAACCTCATCTTAATCAACTTTCTAATTGTTCAATATGACTCCTGGCTGTTGGCCGGCTTTAAATAGCTATGATCAGAGGAATCAACTCTTCCCAAATTAGTATTTGTAAAAAGGGTTTGTATGGTTTGATGGGGTTCAAGCATTGGAAGGGTTCTTACCTCACTGGGTACTGCTTTCAGGCTTTTGAAAATTTTGTTGAATCATTGAGATGTTAATAAATATGTCCATATTTGATTTGATAACCGTAAATGTGCTTGAGTTGGACGGTTTAAAGCATATGAACCAGTAATTAGCACTAATGGAGAAAGCAAAGGCAGGCAGAGGTGGACCTGAGGTTTGAATTATCTACTCGGTTTGTTAATTTGTGCTTCTCAATAGGCAATTTCCCCATATGTCTCACGTTGTTGTGAGTTGACAATGTAGGTTGTGTATATTACTGTCAATAGCATATGTCATTATGTACCTTAGCACGCATGTAGAATCTAAGTTAGAGCTCCTTTTTAAGTAGCCTCATTCAGAAGCAAATGAGATAATGCAAGTATTCATTATTACTCTTTCTTTACCTTTTTAAATGCCCCGTAACTTTATGGTATTAAATGCAATTTGATCAAAATATTTTCTGAACATTTTTTCTCTTTTCATATTCACATATTGCCTTGCTTTATAACAATTTCATGTAACAACTACATTTTGCTCCATTAAATATTTGACCAAAAATTGCATAAAAGTTTTATTGTTCATTATGTTGAAGGACGCTCATAATTTGGTAGATGATATCAACCCAATCAAAGTGACAATGAAGACAGAGTTCACAAGTGATATCAATGCCACTAAGCTGCAATGGACACTAACATTACGTGTTATCCGTGTATGGGTCGTTCCTAAACGTAACAAACCACAATCAATAGTTACTATTGAAATTATTTTGCAGGATGAAAAGGTATTTTATCAAATTATTGAGTTATTTTTAGCAAATTTAGAGTTAAATTTTAAATTTGTTTTCGCAGATATAAGCTTCGAGTTTGTAAAATGGATAGTACAAAATTTATTTCTCTCGAATGAGTTAAGGGATTCAGTAACTTTCTAGCAATCGAGCGAAATAGATGAAGATTGAGCAAAAGAAGAATGATTGATTTGAATCTCTTTTTGAATTAAAGTTTTATTTTTTAAATATTGTTTGATATAGCCAAACTATTATTTTTTGTTTTAGTTTATTTTTTTTTTTTTTTTGTTATTGTATTGTTTCATTTTAAACAAGTGTCATTTCTTCTTAAAATGTGATGACATGATCATAAGAGAGATTAAAAGTGAAATTAAGGGCCACATTTTGGATACAATTGGGAACATAAATTGACTATCACATGTTTCATGCTGTTCTACCCGGAAAAGATCGTAATCACAAAAGATACAAAATGTAGTGACTTTGTTTTTTAAAAAAAATTAAGGTTATTTTACCCATTATTACCATTAAATTAGTGGGATGAAATTTAGTTCAATAGTAATGGTGAGAAAGTTATAGAAAAATAAGATCACCATAAAACAAGCCCATATTAAAAGTCATAATTTCTTCTGTTCAGCATTAACGTAAACAAATTCGGAAAAAAGATGAAAATGAAGAATCAGACAAGTAAGACTAAGAATGTAAGTTTTATTGCTTTATATTCGTCTTTTATTTTTTTTCTTTTCAAATGCCATATCCTTATGGAAGTATATTGCAATCGTATCGATAATAGCTCTTTACATTTATAATATTTAATTATAATTAACAAAAAAAAAAGAAATATATTCATTTTTTATCTTCTTTCCTTTGCAATGCCATATCTATATAGCATTATTGCAATTGTATATATATTTTTAGTTGTTTATAAAATAGTTCAATACTTAGTAATAAATGTATTTAGTTACTATAAAAAAGAATGCAAATGGTAGGATATAACAATAATTAACGAATTTACTAAAAGATCTTTTATTGTTACAAAACTAAATGTCACATTAAAATAAACATGACAAGTGCTAGATTATTGTCAAAAAAACTAAATATTCACTTGTGACAATTTGAAAAAGTATGTCAGAAAATTATTTTATGTGATAATAAAAAATTTATTGTAACAAATAATCAATTTTTTGTGACAAGATCTTTTGTGAGGCTTAATTTGTTGTCACATATTATTCGATTTCTTGTAGTGTGAGTTAAAAGCCTAAAAGAGATATATAAATGCAAGGCGGGTTTTTTTTTATATAGTTCAGATTAATTATTGAAAGGAATATAGTTGTGACATTGAAAAAAAGGATTAAATAACGATATGATTTGACAATAATAATTAGGAGATTGAATTAAGACAAGTAAGAGACTACAAAATCTTGGCTGAAAAATAATAAAATTCTACGTACAATTAAATAAATTTATTCTCATCGCATTTAAAATCTATATAAAAATAATTAAGTTTTAAATTACTTAATAAAAATAATTAAATTTTAAATTATTTTTTAATCTTATTTTAATGATTAGTAGGTCATTATGTCATAAAAGTAATTTTTGTAACTTAATCAAATAAATTCAAATTTTATCATCATATCATATATATCTCTTTATTGTATTTTAAAATCTTAATTTAGTCAAACATAATTTATTCGCGCATCGCTTGGAGATTACACTAGTCATTTAAAATGATAGATGGTAAAGTAATTATTACTGAAATATTTTTTAAAAATGGACCATAGGTGGGATGAAAAAGGACTATTTTGGAAGACTAACTAATTAAGAGTCGATTGATATTGCTTTTGTGCAGTCAAATTTTGCGCCTCAATTGGGTTGGATACTAAAGAGTTTGGAGAATCTTGTCTCATTTACAACCCTAAATGTGAAGCTCATCGTCAAATTTTAACTCTTCATTCCATAGGAGTGGTTCTTAAATAATGGGATAGAGGTCGAATAATTCAATCGAGTACCTTATATATTTTGCAGGATCATTTTCTTGTTTAGCAATTTCATGCATACCATTCAACTATTAAGGAGTTGCTCGTTGCTAAGCATGTTCATCTGGATTTTTGTTCAATCAATATCAGAAAGATGTGTACTCATTTTTGTCATAATTAAAGAACGATTAACATAAAAGTTTAAGTTGACGGGTAATTTGATAGAAGTGCAGTTCAACAATAAGCGACTATGCGTTCAAATTAACAAGCTCGCCATGGATCATTATATGGTAATCTTAATCACTTTAACTGAATTTGAAATTAAATTTGAACAATGTGTATAGCCATAAAACAATACAGATTAATGATGAAATGAAATGGGGTTGTAAGGGGAAGAAGAGTGAAGCCTCTTCTTTCTTTTTTGGTAGAACCTTTGCAGAGATCTCTTCAAGGAACCAGCAGGAAGAGCATACAAACCTCTCTCTACTCTTTCCTTCATTATTTCTTCACTTGCCTTCCATATTATAGCTCTTGCCTTCATTATCACATTATTTTGTCATTTCTTCACCATTATATTTAATAAAATTAAATGCCTCATAGTTCAAGATTTTATCGAAGGAAGTTGAACCACTCTTTTTTTTTTTTTGAACCATGCTTAGATTATACGTTTTTTGAACACGTCTCACATTCCAGTTAACATACAGTGCATTCCATTGTTGTACGTAGATGTCTTAAATGTAAAGGAGCAATGCCGTATAAACAAAAACATTATCATTTGCCACATTGAATAGTTAAAATCAAAATTGTCTTACCGTTCGTCTAGCTATATGAAGAAATACATAAGTTACCCAAAAACGGAAATTTTGATTTTTTATTTTTGTGAGTAACCCCCAATTGGGTGTCTTTCCTATTAAAAAAAAGATGTTACATATGACTTTATATAGCTGTTGAAAATGAGTTAGCGTTTTTTTTATTAATGTGGATGCCAGTATACAGTTTTTGTAAGAATAAAAAGTGGGTTAGGAGTTCAATTAATATGGAAAAATGCTTCTAAAAGAACTCAAATTTATTTTTCAAAGTTTTTAAAGATACGGAAAACCGGGGTAGTTTCCTTTCCGGAAAAGTCTCACGTCCAACAAAAATACATGCATGTTTCTTTGTATTTTTAAAAAACGACAAAATTTAAGATAAAATAAATTAAATAAAAAGAAGTTATGTTGCGTGACGTATATAGGTAAGCGATATTGCTAATACCTGCAGCTCTGTAAGGTCAAAAACACAGTTTCTTCCATTCTTGAAAATATTCTCTTGTTTATTTGCAATGTTTGTTGTGCAATCACCCCTTCAAAAAATATCCCAAGAATTAATAATAAGAAGAAAAGTTAACCACAAAAATATTAATTTTTGTAACAATATCTAAAACTTAATTACATATTAATAAAAACGAACATTAATGGGGAGGAAGGAGAAAGGTGAAGATCCAAGTTGCAGCATTTCCTCATTATCTTATTGTTGAATTATAGAGAGACAAATGAAGAATGCATATATGAAGAAGGTGGGAAAATTTTGGGGGGTTTTATAAAGGTGGCAAGAAATCCAATGACAAAAATATCGTTGGCTTTATGGTTTTGTCGTTTTAAGCACGTGTAAAATGAGATTTAATTTCTTATGCTTAATAAATTAATGTCACATGTCTGTTTCTTTCAATTTTGTCATGCGAGGACATATGCAATTTGCTTATTTTAGTGAATTGGTAAACCTTTAGTGAATTGGTAAACCCATGATTGCTTAACATAGAAACCATTTTGTTCTTTGCTTTCCACTTTTCCTAATTAAAAAGGTCTTTTATTCATGGATCGGTAGTTGTTATAGGTAAAAAAATTAGGCAAGGATGAACCCCATACTTCTATGGGGTTTAAAAACGAATTTACGGATATAAATAACGAAATATAAATATATCATTTCGAGTTTTCAATTTACATAGTACATTTTTTTATATAATATTTACAAGTATTTTTTATTGAGATGCATTGTTCGGGACTTAGTCATAGTGAAGGTTCCTTACCCCTCCCAGCAAATGTATTTAATGAGGTTCGAACCTTGTTCTCTCTCTACTTACTCAGCATGCGTAGCCAACTGAGCTACACCTTGTTGGTAAATTTGTTTAGTACATAACATCATACATGAAGAAAAAAATTTTGGCTTCAACGGTTAATACACTATAATTAAAAAAAAAAAGCTCATTTACTTTCTCAATGGAGCAGAGATGAGAAAATAAATTTCTCAAATGTTGGAAGAGACAAAGATGCGCTTCTAGTTCAGTTTTTCTGTGCTTTTTTAAAACTGTCGTTGGCCCCTTATTTGAATATTCAGGAATCTTCTGTGCAGATTCAAGCTTAATTCATTCATAGTATAGGGAATAATATATTATTCAAAAAAAATAGTATAAGGAATAACATAATTTTTATGCGTGAGGTTCACCTATATTAAGCTTTTCGATGAAAATGATTTTGTGATATGTATCAAAGTTTGTTAAAATTAGATCTCAAGAGTTCGAATCCTAATAACTTCGTTTATTGAATCAAATTCGACATTTGTTAAAGTGGACCTGAATTCTTTATTTTAAAACAAGATGAGCCGTGTAAAAGCGAGAAGTGATAAAATTTCAAGAATAGGATCTTTGGTTTCAAAAGTTACGTAAAGCAATGATAAAAATATTTTTTGTTCAAGAACAATCATTTTACAATGTTTATTTTTAATCAAATTAATATTCTCGTAATTAAACTGTACTCTTTTTTAATAAGAAATTCAACTATATTATGTAATAATTATATGACATGATTTGAGTGAGTTTTGGAGATTTTTACTTTATCATGATTTTTTAGAATTTAATATCGTCATTTAACTGAAAAAGAGTATTTGCTTACAAAGTTTTTTTAAAAATAAATTTATATTTTTGTATTTATTAAGTTAACTGTAAAAATTTCAGTTTAAAGTCAGCAAAATTATCATTTTTCATAATGTAACATTTGAAATGTTTTATTTGGCAACTTTATGAAATCACTAACTTTTGGGAAAAAACCACAAACCTCCTTTCGAACAAGAATGAAACTTCAAGTCATGTTTTTGTAACTTACCCGTATTTGAATATGATTAATCCAACTTTCCTATAGCAAAGTTACGGAAATGTGTGTCTAAACTTTACGAAGTAATACATTTCAATGATCAAATTAATGTTATTTGCTTCACATAGTTAGCTTTTTACATCACTTTTTATCCAACAGAACTCAATTCTAAAGTGTGTATTTACATTGCCAAAATCAAAGTGAGCGTAGAAAATAATAGAATCAAATATATGTCATGATACGAACCACCCAAACTAATTTGTATTGAGTGGTTATTTAGTTTGTGATCATTAAGAAACAGTTTAAGTTAATGTTCTTCAAATAAAATAATGAGTATATTAAAATTTAAACTTAAGATGAAATTTAGTTCATGTAAAGTAACAAAATATAAAGGAAAAAGGAAAAGATATATATTTCTATAGGTTTGGATGTGTTAATAAAGGAAATAATATTCTTTTATTTCCTTTCTTGTTAATATTAAACAAAAAATTTAATTGTTAATGATAAACCATCCATTGTTCAAATCTATTATTATGAGTTTTAGATAATTCTATATTAAAATGCTATATTATTATTATTATTATTATTATTATTATTATTATTATTATTATTATTAACTACTCTTACAATATATTATTTGTTTATTATATTAACATATTAATATAATAATTATTAATTTTTCTCTTTGTCGGTTTTTAATATGATAATGTATGAGTGTAGGCTATCATTACTTTGTATTTTACAAAGTAAAGTTTACTTTGCCTCTTATTACCATTGGATCAACCCACTCTTTACTCATCCAATGGTAATAAGGACAAAGTAATGGATATGTAAAGTAAGGATAGAATCTCCCTAATGTGTATATTAAATCAGAAATACTAACAAAATTCACAAAGAATTAGTTGAACTAACTTTCAACTCTATAGTATGACTTGCCAATTTGAAACATAAATATTAATAAAAACTAAAAGCAATTTACTAGAGCTAAAATACTAACAGTAAAACGTCGTAAACACAAACAAACTAGTTTCTCGACAACACATACATGCCATTAGGCAGAACTTATAATAAAAATGAGAGATAAAGGTTGTACCATGTGTTTTCATAATTATCAACTAATGATGCTGAAGATTCACAATTATGAAATATTTG
>CAOJBJ010756115.1:0-14136 GCA_948291685.1 Euphorbia celastroides
TCGAGGAGTATCAGAATAAGTTCGAAATCTTGATTTCAAGAACTGGAATTTTAACTCAAAATCAGAAAGTTCAATTGTACTTAAGTGGGTTGCAAGACTCCATTTCAGTTGAAGTGGAGCTCCACCAACCACATGATTTGGTAACTGCGATGAGCATGTCTCGCTTGTATGAACGGAAAATATTTTCAAAGGCCACCACCAATCCGGATGTCAAGAGCAGCTTTCTGGATGTAGGTCTGCACTCCGATAGATCAGTAAAAACACTAACTCGAGCAGAAATGGACGAAAGGAGAAGGCAAGGACTGTGTTTCAATTGTGATGAAGCATATGTACGGGGCCATCAATGTAAGAAGCTGTTTTGGATTGAATGGGAGGAAGGGGACTGTTTGGATGCTGAAACGGATTTCACATATCAAGCTTGAGGACAAGCTTGTTTTGAGGCAGGAAGGATTGTTATGATCCACATCATTAGTTGATAGTGGAGATGTGGGTTGAATGGAAGTTGCTGCACACTTTCATTTAGTTAGTTAATTATTAGTTTAGTTTCATATTAATGCATTTTTATTTCCCACATTCTATTTCAGTTTTAGTAGTGTCCTTAGTTTTAGGAAGTAGTGCAGCTAGGTAGTTATTTTCTTGTATTTATATTCAGAATAATTAATGAAGAAAGAAAGCTTGAAAAATCAAATTTAAAGTGTTGAGTACTTTAAAACTCAGGTATTAAGGCTCCTCTAATCGAGCCTTTAAATTCGTTCAACATAGGTTGAAGGAAGAAATTTGCTTCTTCGACTTCACAAACACCATCCATCCCATTAACCACAAACCCATAACTCGATCCATATCCCGGGACCGTAACACACCACCAAAATTTTCTCGATTGAACTCTAGTTATGCTACATATAGCAAACACTACAACCTGTTAAACTGTGGCGATCTGTTTCGATCCCCCGGCAAAAAAGAAACAAAGAAAGAAATACTGATACTAGCGTTAGTGGACAGTTACGTGTGAAATTTATACAGCTAGAATCTAGTAGTTACTATGCTACAAGAAGCCCGGTTTTTTCTCATTTTCACTATTTCCGCTGCTTCCAGTCACTTTGCTTGCGCTCAGATTTGGAATCGACTGTGATTGCATTGCTGCGAGCTCCCTAACTCTCAATAGAATCGGTTCTGGAATAGGTGTCGTAGCATTGTTTTTTCGGGAATTTATCTATATGGCCAAGAACCAAGGTATTAATAAAATGTTGGCAAAAGAACCTTTCTGGACCCTGTGGTATTACTTATTTGTCCAATTGGTCCCTGTGCTATACACGTTTTCCGTATGGTTTGCATTTTTTGCCCCTTTAGTCAAAATCATATAAAAATACATTGATGGAACATCTACGGTATAAGGCCCGAAAAGACAAGGATCAAATGGATAGTAAGTGCATATCACGGGGACAAAATGAGTAAGTATTGCGTAACATAGGGACCATAAAGGTAACAAATTGCATAACACAGGGACCTGATGCGTAAAATGTATAGCTAAGGGACCAAAAGGACAAACATGTTATATGGGGTCCAAAAGGTTGGTTTATCCATAACATGTCTCATAAAACGAAGATAGCGATAGACGTGATTTCTTACCCCTTTTTCCGAGGGTATCTGTGCAAAGCTAGCTTTCAGTAGATTTCTCCATTTGTCCTAAAATTAAGTTCGTTATCAGCAAATATATCTACCTTGTCAAATAGGCAAAAAGGCCAGAAAAACAACCGTTCATTTTAAAAATAAGAAATCCAATGGTCAAATTGGCAAGCTTACCTTGAGATCTACTGAGGTGCGATATGAATAGGATGCGAAAGCGAGCCGCTTGATCTCAGACCACCTACCAGCGCCATATCTAGAAACACCGTCAACTAGCTTCATAACCTCGGAGAGCGTCCAAGCTCGATGATGCTTCCTTCTAACTCCGCCTTTAGATGTTGGCACAGTTACTATGTTATCATCTGAATCCCCAGATGAATCCATGTGCTTAACAACTTTGTGATGTGTCGGTCCAGCTGTACCCACTTCGGTGATCTGGGTATCTTTATCTGCTAAACCTACGATCTGATCAATAAAAGTATAATCAAAAACCAAAATGGCATGTCCAGTTTTACCCTCCCTACATAGCACACACTATATGTCAAACAGTCGTAAATCAGAATAAAATCACTAGCAAGGAACAGATCCACAAAGATCATAAAAAATAAATGAGAACCATATGCTACGCAGGCTACTGCTGTAGTACTCATTTCAGTTTGATTTCAATATAAAGTTCACCTTAATGATGACTTCCAAATCCTTTCTCATTTTGGGCTTCCAATATTAAATCCTAAAGGGCGATCTAGACAAGTTTGACATGATGCAGGTGAATTTGAAAACCACTGAACACTATTACTGATGTATGATATTCTAGATAACTTTTTAAGACCTGTCAACTGATTTTGAGGCATTTTCTCATTTTCTTTCTGTTCCAAGTAGATGAAGTTCAAAATAAGTGAGATATATGTGGACTGCTAGAACTTTACTTCAATTAAGAATTGACGTGAAAACCTTTTTCAGATATGAAAAGCTGGAAAGTGGTCCCTGAATAGACAGTGTAAATGGACTGAATAACAGTTACATAACAGATTATTTCCATTTCCAAATGACACAAAATAAAGTAATGGACACAAATAAAATACATCATTAGATCTTAAATAAATCAATTGGGGATCTCTAATCATTACTGTTAGGTATCGCAGAAGGAGAGGCTAGCTAGTTAATCAATTAGCTCAGATCCCTGTTAGTTACTCTGTTAGTCTGAGTTGCTGTTAGCCACGTGGCTTATTGTCAGCCGTGTATTAGGGTGGAATTTTAGCCAAGTGCTCTAGTTACAGCTGTCACAAGTTGTATATAGCGATTTTGTAACGAACTGAGAAGGTATCGAATAAGAAAAAAATAAAAGAATTTCCTCTTTTCTCTCAATTCTCTTTTCCACTTACGTTAACAAATTCCTTTCCCTAGTTTTGATTAGTGAGTTCAGGTTCGATCCTGACAATTACCAAAAAGTAAAGTGGAACTTGGGTGTCAGTAATAGAAACAAGACAGCACACCAACCATGTCATAGAAGTCACAGTATGATTTTCTTTATATAAGAAGATGGTGGATTAAAGAGGAGTCAGGACTGACGGAAATGATAAATCATCGGATTCCATGATGAACTTAGATTTCCAAGATTTTGGACAACTAAGCTTAATTCTATAAGTAATCTTACCTTCACCTCGGGTTGAACCTGTTCAGAGGCAGATTGAGCTTCCACAGTATTGCTCCCATTCTCACCCTCTGAAAGCAATGCATGTGCATCAAGTGCCTTATTTACAACTGATGCAGTCATGCTCATGTCACTAGGATTGAACTTCTGCAGAATGTCAAAGTATAAATAATGTATAAGTACAACATTGTGAATATCTTCCTGGTAGCTATTTATGTAAGAGAAACTGAATCCAGAAATTCCTCAAATTACTCCTTGAATTACTCATACAACCATTTTGGAGCTTGAAACAGATACCACAGATATGTAATAGAATACAAGGGAAGCCAAACAAAAAAAGTAGAATATATCAAGTGAGCAGCATATCTTCCTGAACCAGAAAAGGTAAAAATCAAGAAAAGGCGAACACTTTGTTTAACAAGTCATCTCAACTGAGATGTCCTTATTCTTTGTTTAGGCAAAGAAAAGGGTTAGTTATTCCCTTGTGTTCACAGTGTTAAAAAGCTTCTTTCTTTTGGAAATGAAAGCAACAATACAATCAAAAAAGTTACGCAGATAAATCATAGCCACATAACAGCATAGCATGGATAGTAATTAGGAAGAAGAAACTCACGCACCATAAGAGCCATAAAGTTTTTCCTTGGACGGCTCCTTCGAATCCGAGAGACACATGGAACCTCAATACCAGATCCTCCAAGAGAGTCCACCCTCGTGATGATAGTTCTTCCATCATATGAAACATTTCTAATGCCCCGAACATGAGTATTTGATGGCATCTGGCCAGTTCCAGCATCTTTCATGGAAGTCTTCAGCCTACTAGTAAACTCCTTATCCTCTACTTCTGATAGTTCTTCGATATATCTTCTTGTAGGCTTCCTAACTCGTTTCGCAACTCTT
The DNA here is from genome assembly GCA_948291685.1 of Euphorbia celastroides. Lineage (NCBI taxonomy): Eukaryota > Viridiplantae > Streptophyta > Magnoliopsida > Malpighiales > Euphorbiaceae > Euphorbia > Euphorbia celastroides. Next base: position 4,172 of record CAOJBJ010756115.1, read on the forward strand.
TGTTCTTCTTGATTATCTTCACTTCCAGTATAGTAGTATAAGGTAAGGTTTCTCTTGTCAGAAACAACTGGATGGTTTTCTAATTGACTTCCATGGCTAACTTGCGCCTCTTCCTTGATTTCATCAGCCATTATCATCGCAAGACCACTAGCAACGTTAGCACTTTCACTTGTGCAGTCTTCTTTGCCAGTTTTGACCAATTTGTTATCTTTGATTATGAAAGAAGTAATGGAAACATCACAAGAATTAGTCAGCCCCATGGCAATCCTTCTCTTCAGCCACAGCTTGTCCTTGACAGAAGTTTCTCTCCCAAATGTTGCTTTAAAAGTATCATGAAGCTCTTTAATTGACAAATTATCCAAGCATATATCGCCATTTGACAAGGAAAAATCAGGTTCTGAAGAAGTTATGATGGAAGAAACTAATGATCCACTCTCTGTTAAGTTTTCAGGAGGATCTGAGCAGTCCAAACTGTTTCCAGATTGATGCATATGGTTTTCACTCACAATTGGTGAGAGAAATGGGACATTTTCCTGCAAGGAAATTTCAGATTGGAGCTTGCCATCAATATCAGGTAATATATCACGCTGATCAGTACAGTGGCTGTCTACAATCACATAAGTAGAAGAATAATCAGGAGATCCATATGCTAAGCGAAGCCTCTCTTCCTCTTTCACCATTCGCAAAATCTCTTCGATGTACTACAATAAATTTTGAAGGCGAGACGGATCGAAGACAATTAGTAGTCCAATTAATACTTAACAGTTTATTATTTTAAAATCTTTCAAAGAACTAATGAGAAGGCGAATACTGAGAACAAATGGAGACAGTAAAGGATCTAGGGGCTGCAAAACAGATGTATTATATTATTAAAAAAGGAGTGAAATGTAATTCAAACAGCTGAAAAAATTTATACATAAATGAATATAAAATATTGTTCTCTAAAAAGGCTACATACACTCTCACACAAGTCTCAGAGAAGACATTCCTGAAAGGTTCAATGTAGAATTCCAACATTCTAACAATTACTACTCTCATCTGTGATTTCTCAGTTTCCCTCATCAACTGCTATTCTACAGCTAACTCTGTTGATTTGGCAAGTTAGACGAAAGAGAAACTATCAAACATTCAATACTAATATGGGTATGCTTAATGATCCATAAAACATGTGTGATTTCCGAACATAATACATAGTATGTTCCTGGCCATGCATAGAAATCACTGAAATGAGAAACATCCAGTAATATAACATGAGAAGCCAGAAAAGATATGCCCAGATATATAAAATCCAAATATATTAAACAACACAAGTACAATTAATCATGATTGAAGGTTTACTTCCTCAAGAAGCATTCTATAGGATATCAAAAAGTAAAGACAAAAACAAAAGAGGAACATCACCGAGTAGTATCAAAACCAGAAAGTCTTTATCACAAGTATACTATATTCAATTGAGTGAATACAAAATAGAAGTAAAATGAACTTCATGACTGTAAAATATTTAATTCGAAAGCCCAAAAATACCTCAAGTCGTTCATTTAGTTTGCCTAGATCGGTTTCATTATTCTCCAAATTGGACAGCCCTGGCACACATTATTTAGTCAGATATAGAAGATATATAAGCATGATAAACTGTAGAAGCATCATGGAATGATAAACAAAATGTTGATTTTTAAATGGGATTTAGATAACTATTGAAAATTGAAACGGGTAAAACGTCTATTGTCATACAAGAAATTGCCAAAATGCTCTAATAAAAGAAAGCTTGCCGAAATTTCGCACAATGCTGCACAGAAATGATAATTTCTCAATAATCATAATGCAACAGAAGTTACAGAACATAGGATTATGTTTCAGACAGAGCATTCGTGAAGTTACATAAATTGGTCAAGAAGTTGAACAAATGTATGCCAAACAAAAAATATCAAGCAGAGATGATGTAAAGCATCAGTAACCTGGCAAATCCTCCAACTCAAGCTGCATTCTAGAGGGAGACCTATCATTGGAAATATACCCCACAGCATCCTTATCATTAGCAACACAACCAGTTTCATCCTTCTCATCATTAACAATACCCTCAACCTCCATTACTTCATCGTCTGTTGCAGGCACTAGTCTCCCGTCTCCTTCCAACTATATAGAAGGAAGATATTTATATGTCGCGACTTCATGATTTAAGCAAAGGAAGCAATACAAATGTGTGCGTCGAAAAGTAAGAAGCTTTAAGCGAGTAAAAGTCATCAATTGCTACATCTAAATGGTTCAACAAAAGTAAGGTTCAAAGGCTTTCTGTCTACATTTTTCCAGCATTACACATCAAGTTTAAGATATCTAACCATTTGAAGTCAACAAAATATTACTACACCAATCAAAATCTCAATTATATAGCGATAAGAAAATATACCCGTACAAGCTTATACACAACAGGATCAGAGAGCTGCTTGATAGCAGACAAAGAAGAGTATGTTTTCTCAAGGCTAGCTTCCTCCAACTTCCCTCCATCATTCCCCTCAACTCCAACCTCTGTTTCCATGGAAAATCCACCACATGCAACTTAAATAGAGAAACTGCAAACCCATGGGGAAAAAAAGACATAAACAAAATACAATAAATAGTTAATCACTTTCACTAAGTCCATAGTTTTAATAAATTCTCAACCAAAAGGTAAGATAACTGAAAAGGTCCACCTCTCTACGTGAACATATGAAATCAACAAAGACTACTTTAAGCAAAAATGAAATACATATTCAGGCCTCAAGCACCATACTGGCAAATAGAACAAACACATGATCAATGTGCTAGCAAACAAATTGAAATCATTAGTCGGTAATCTAATGATCAATATTCCTCCCAGTTACTTCTTTCATATTCCTAGTACCAAACCAAATATTCAACAGCTGACCAAAATTACAACCATATAAGCAGTTGAATTTCCCAACAAGTAACCTTTTAAGAACCAATTTCCGCTTAAATAAAGGTCAAGCAGTCATATTAACTTATTAAGCGAAAGAAAACACATCATTTAAGCACAAACCAAATAACAGCTCTTTCAAACCACATTGCAGATCACCCTGAGCTGGAAACAACCGAAACTCAAAGAGAAAAACGCAGAACAGTGACACAGTTTCACATATTCACAAACCAGAGATAACTCTATTCAGCTAATCAAAAGAGCCCAAAAAGCAACAAGAACACGACTCACCATAGAAATTGTATGACTATCCTTAACTGAGCTTAACCCAGCTGAATCCGAGCAATGGAAGAAGTTTAAGGTATTAAGCAATCGCATGAGGCTTTAAAGAGAGAAAAACAATAACTAGCAGCTGAATTACAACCATATAAGCAGCTGAATTTCCCCATAACTAGCCTAAAAGGAACCATTTTCCGCTTAACTAAAGGTCCGGCAATCACATTAAGCCAAAGAAAAAACACATCAGCTCAGCAAAAACTAAACAACAACTCTAAAAAACCACATTAACAACGGAAACTGAAAGAGCAAAAATGCATAACGTTGACACTATTACACATATTCGCAAACCAGAGACAAGTATATCCAGCTAATCAAAAGAACCCCAAAAAGCAACAAGAACACGACTCACCATGGAATTTGTGTGACTATCCTTAACCGAGCTTCACTCAGCTGAATGATGAACCGAATAATTCGAGCAATCAAAGAAGTTGAAGGTATTAAGAAATCACACGAGGCATTAGAGAGAGAAAAACAATATTACCAGCTGCATAAACAGCTGAATTTCCCAATAACTAGCCTAAAAGGAACCAATTTCCGCTTAACTAAAGGTCAAGCAGTCACATTAAGCCAAAGAAAACACATCAGTCAACCACAAACTACACAACACCTCTAAAAAACCACATTGCAGACCACTACGAGCTAAAAACAACCGAAACTCAAAGAGAAAAGCGCATAATCGCAAACAAGAGATAACTATATTCAGGCCAATCAAAAGAACCCCAAAAGCAACAAGAACACGACTCACCATAGAATTAGTGTGACTATCCTTAACTGAGCTTAACTCAGCTGAATAATGAACCGAAGGACTCGAGCAATCGAAGAAGTCGAAGGCATTAAGCAATCACGCGAGGCTTTGGAGAGAGAAAGTGAGTGACCAGTCGAAAGAGAGAGTCTTTTTGGCTCGCTTTTCCAGTACGCTGAGTTTACTGTAAAACAGTTCCCGGATTCGAAACTTCCTCTAGAGTGCCAACAAGAAGAGGCGCGTGGATTCCGAGCGTGTGCAAAAAAATTCAGAATAAACTGTACAGAATATCCTAAAATTTCGCTCAACTACAATATAGTCCGAGAAATTCTTTTCGACAAAAGGATATAAGAGGTTTTAATTAAAATTTTAAATAGGATTTTTAGATTCAAAATAGTTGAATTACATTAATTATTTAAATAATTTAATATTTTAATAAGTAAATCGTATTTTTTTAAAAAATTATTCATCAAAATGCGAATACATTTATTTTTTTATAATTTTTAAAATTTATTATTATGATTTTAATAAAAAAATATCCAACTTATTAAAAAATTCTTAATATTGTGTATTTTTAGTAATCAACCGACAAGAACTCTTAGAAAAATAAATAAGATTATTTATTTTTAAAACATAATTTAATTTAATATTAAAAATTTCTATTTATAAAATTTTTAAAACCACAGGATCTCTTTTCATCAAAAAATATTTCAAGGCCACTTTGGTAAGTGAGCGAAATTTTAGAGTAGTTTTGTAAAATTTATCTGAAAATTTATAACTTATGAACTAAATTTACGTATTTCACATAATCTAAAGACCACAAAGGTAATTTTCCAATTTCGCGGGAATTAAAACGGCAACAAGATAAGATAGAAGAACTAGAGGTACAGAGAGAAGACTCCATTAATGGCGGGTACTCTTTCTTCAATTCTCCTCTCTCAATCTTCCCTCTCTTTTTCTTCTCTAAATCAATGCAAGTTTTTGAATCCTTCGCCTTTCTTCTCTGAATTCGACGGTCGTCCTCTCACTCGGTGTTCCGCGAAGAAGAAAATTGGCTTCTTCGATCAAATCCTCGACTACATTGAAGGTACCCAGTTAATTTATGGTTTGATGATCTTGAATTGAGATTAAGGCATGCTCTTTTCAACTTATATTCAATTCAGCTCAGTTCAGTTCACTAGTTAAGTTTCCTTTAAGTTTTAATTCTATTTCAATAATATTTTTTTGATAAAAATAAAGCTTGTCGAATTTGAAACATAAATTTTAGTTTCATTAAATTCAGATAAGTTTCATTAAGTTTATGTTAAGATTCTGTCAATAAAACGGGGCTAAGTGTACTTGACTGAAGAATTTACTGTTATTTTTGAAATTCAGGCGGTCCTAAGCTGAGGAAATGGTATGGGGCACCTGATCTGGTTGCAAAAGATGATCTTACTGCTAAAGATGAAGACGAATTGTTAGGTATTTATTGTCAATAGTTTTCGGATTTCTATACTGTTGATGAAAATGTTGATTTTCGCTCTAAATGCAGAAGAAGAGGCAGTAAGAGATATGATTTTGGTCACTGATGGAGATAGTGAAATTGGTCAGGTGTGTTTCTTCGCCTAGAGCTCAATTTGTAATTGTTTAGTTAAATTTCGATTCTAAAAGTTGTGACTTGCCAATTGAGTTTGATTTTCTTGATTGAACAAATTCCCTAATCTCATTGATCTGAGCCTTGAGATCTCTAGCTTTTGTAGATGGTAATACTGTCATTGATTGTCAAACGAGCTAAAATTAAGGCATTAGTGAAAGACAGGAGGAGCGCCATGGAAGCTTTTGGAACATATGTTGAGGTATATGTTTATGTAACTCGTGAATAAAACTAGGTTCAATACTTCCATTCTATCACCTGGTTTTCCTTGCTTTTTAGTTTAATATGTATTGAGATATGCGGGCTTCTGATGAATTTTGTTTTTCCCCTCTTCTTGCAAAGTCAATAGCAGGAGATAGAAGCAACAAGCAAGTTTTAAAGAAAGCTCTCGGAGGAGTTCGTGCAATCATATGCCTATCTGTATGTGATTCTAAAAGCATCCATTTGATCGTTCAGTTATACACTTATTTATGTTCAGTAGCAGCATGTAATTGAGTCATTATAGGTTAAAAATGTTCTAGTATTTTTATGTTTACACGTTACTCGGTTGGTTGATGCTCTTATTTTTGCTCTTATGTTAGTTGTACAGTTCATAATTTTGGTCAAGAATGCACATGGTGATTTTAAGTGTTGATTAAATGAGGGGGAAATGAGCTATTTGGATTCGAAATTTTTCTGCATTTCAAGTCGCTTTCAAAAAATGGTGTTCCTGGCTATAAACCTCTATCAGCCTCATCGTTTTCTCTCTTGCAGGATGGCTTTCTGTCTTCTGTTGGAAGCTTGAAAGGTGTAAATCATGTAATCCTCTTGTCTCAGGTATATATAGTTCAATTCCCTTAGACCTTGTGATTTTCATTTTCCAATTTTGGTTTCATTTAAAACAGTGGCTATTATCCACAACTGAACAGGGGCCTGAGCTTTTCCCTGTTTCCATTAGGCCATTGAAATATCAATCTGATAATATTGGGCCACTCAAACCATCCAATTTCAAAAATAAAATATCGCCAGTGTATGCAAAGTTGTTATATTGCAATGAGAGACAATGTTTATATATCAGAGAAACTATATGATTATATTGGTTTGAAACACAAAGGAACTTTAGACATTTTCTAATACGACTATCAACCATCTCTAGACTGTTCACAAACATTCACACTGTTCAACTAGTTATACAATCTGTACTAAGAGCAATCTTAATCTGACAGATTCAATGTTGATGAACATTCTCGCCATACAAATGAAATGATGGAAGTTTGTTATTGAGAATTGAGATCCCGTTCTTTGGTTGACATTGCTATTGAGGAATATTAGTAATTCATCATGAGCAAGTGAGAAGTGAGAATTTTTTTACTATGAAGTATTTTGAGTTAACAAAGTTGCAGTTGTCTGCTTATAGAGGTAGCGGTGGCATACAAGCTGTCATGAAAAGCAATGCAATAAAACTCGCAGAGCAAGATGAATCAACGCTCATGGCTTCAGGAATTCCTTACACCATCATCAGAGTTGGCACACTGCAAAATACTCCTGGTGGAAAGCAAGGTTTCAACTTTGACGAGGTATCTCCACATCACGCCCCTATTATATTTGAAATTATAGTAATTAACCCAAAATAGACACCTCAAAAAGAAGAGGGTTGTTTGTTTCACACATATAAATGACATTTAGCCATCACATTTAACAAGGGATACTTAAACACAACTAAATGCCTCGGACTGGACACAAGCTTGCCGGAGCCAAATTTTACGAGCGTTGCTTTTTAACTTTTTTTACTGATCCAATATGGACTTTTGACAACAATTGCTGCTTTCAAATAAAAGTAAGATGGTAGAACTATTTATTAGGACAGACTTGTAACAAAGAAACATTTGTTTTCTCTTCAGGGTTGTGCGGAGAAGGGAAGCCTTAGCAAAGAGGATGCTGCCTTCATCTGTGTGGAAGCTCTGGATATGGTCCCACAAGTAGGATTCACATTTGAGGTTGGTAAAACGTGAATATATTCTGTCTATTTGTGCAATCTCCCACAGAAGATCTGTCCTTTTTTGTCTGTATATAAAGTGTGGAACACACTAATATTCTTGGTCATGGTATAGTCTCCATATTGCTAATGCAAAAGCATGTTTTCAACAAAATCATTTTGATTTGCTTTATTATATGATACATTGTGAAAGAAAAAATGGATAAAACAATGACTTAAAACAAATTAACAATGGCGTGTTGTGCTGTTGTGTATTGGATAGATGCTCAAGATTATGGCAAGTCTGAGTTGCAAAATGTTGTTGCAAAGAGAATTAGAATTGTAGATGATGTAGAGTCAGCTAACAACAAGGAGGATCATACATTATTCATAGGTATTTGAAAACAAGAAATTTTGCTATCCTAATAGATTATGTGACTTCATGTTTAGGTTTTGTCGATAAAGATAAAGTCATATCATCTATGAGGAGAGCAAAATTTCTTGTCTTCAAATAGTCATCGTTAACCCACTCCACGCCATCTATTATATAAATTCTATTCGCTTGCTGCTCATACTTGCTGAAACTTTGAGCATATATCCAATGCACAGTAAGTCATCGTTAATTTGTTTTAGCATTGTTAATTTGTTTTAAGTCATTGTTGTACCCACCCCGATTGAACCATATAAGACATTATTGATTGTGGAAGAAAAATGCAGAGGACATTGGAAGTGAAGAAATCTCCTGGAGCTTAAGTTATTTATTTGTTTATTAGTCTGTCGGTTTCGCTCTTTATATTTGATTTTTGGGCTTGATTATAGGTGGTAAATGGAGAAGAAAAAATTTCAAACTGGAAAGAACATTTAGCTACATTGATGGAGAAAGCACAGAAGTAACTTTTGCTTTTCTTTCTCATTTCGTTTATATTTTTTTTAGAAAAAATTGCTGTCATGTAACAAATTGTTCATTGTTTCAAAGCTTGTCACTTATCCTTGCTTAAACTATCCATGTCTCAATCTCTGTAATCATGTTTAAATAATAATATAATATCATTAATGTAACGAAAGTGCGAATTACTGCATCCTGAGGAAATTAAGGTTTCGTTCTTTCAGGAGCTGAATCTAACAGTCGGGTATTTTGAATCATCCTGTGCTTAATTAGATACTCCATAAATATTCGTTGTCGGATGAGAGGATGGTGCAAAATTTCATGTTCTCTATGTAAATTCGTTGAAAAAATCCCTGAGTTTATTTTGATTATTATATCAATTTGAATGTTTTCTTACAAGTTCAATTCGAAATACATCAATATAATGGAAAGTTCGGTAGGTTTAAATGCCCAAATCGAATTCTATTTGGTTTCTTTTTTATTCCATTGCCGGTTTTGGAAAATAATTCGCATTCCATCTCAACTTTGGTTCGTTCAATCGATCAAACCCGGTTCTTGTTCGACATCAAGAAATATTGAGTTCAACTTAACCCTAATAGATGCACTTTTTTTTCGTTTTCTCATGAAACAATAGAAAAGTGTAAAGAATGAATAGGACATAGAGAAAAAGGAGGTTAGCATGAACACTTTATTGCTTAACACAATTATCTTTGACATATAAACTAAAATGAGTCTATACTTAACTCCAAGGATGTAGTTTAGCGGTAGGGGCTAGTTCACCCTTAAGCATCAACCAGGAATCGATTCTTGGAGATGTGTATAAAGCAACCTTAAATCTTGAGGCCAGCCATCCTGTCCTTTGAGGCACCTACAAATTGGGGATTAGTCTGGATGTGGACATGGCTTAAAGGTGCCACCCACAGTTGGGACCCGTCCAGGAATCTCGTGGTGAAAACCAAAAAAAAAATATGAAGTGACATGAAAATTTTACACCAAAAAACACTGCAATTACAAAACAAAATTTTGGTATAAAAATTTATACAAAGAAAAAAAAGGTAAACTGTAAAAATAAGAACAAAGTTTAAAATAAAGTAAAAACACAAAACTCCCTGTTTTTGGACATAATTACAAATAAATATATAAATGTTGTATTTGTTACAATTTCCCAGAAATATATAAACTAATCAACATAAGTGAATCCCATAACCAACAATATCACCATGGGTTGCCACTTGCCACAAGCAAGGTGAAAAGTTAAAACACGAGAGTCTTTTAATCAATAGCGAGCATTAAATTCAAGGTTTCGGAAATGGGAACATATCAAATCTAACAACTATGATAAAATCAAAATCACGTTTAACCAAGGTCTTGATCCTTTCTTCAGCTAGTTTTGCATCACATTCATGAGCCACAAGGCTGCGTATTTATATTTTTAACTATCATGGTAGACACTACCTTCAACTCAGATAAATGTACACATCTTCCGAGTGAAGTTGGGAG
>CAOJBJ010756603.1:0-13263 GCA_948291685.1 Euphorbia celastroides
ATTATTTAGTTTCGACTTCTTTTAAATTTTTGTAACAATAATAACTGCTCATAAAATTAACAGTTTTCTGCTATATTTTTCCATTTTCTTATCATAAAATGATAAAAATTGTACAAATATATTTTCATGTAATAATTGGTAAATTAGTACCCGAATATTTTGCTGACTTTTCAGGCCCCCCTTGTCTCGTTACATGAATAATTTAACTAATTTATTTTATAGTTGCATTACGTATACATCGGTACCATGTTATGTCATTTTATGTGGTTGGAAATTGGGAGACTTATATCTAAAATGTTATGCAAGATATCACAATTTAACTTCTGCTTACTTGAATTTTCACAAATTTTACTATTTCTATAAATGTTTTATGACACGATTTTATTTTTAGAAAAAATACTATTATAAAGTATCAAAGCAGCATATTTGAGTTGATAAACTTCACGTCTAAACTTTGGTTAAAATAAATTCTCTCTTATGGTTTACAAATAGGTTTGCAATTTTTTTTATACAAAATGTAAGACACTGAAAACTTTCTAGAGTGAATAATATTTTTGAATGCATAAAAGAAATAAAAGATTCAAGATTATTTTTTTATAAATACATTTATGCATTTCATTTCATTGAAAATAAAATGTATTTATGTACTGATTTAATATGATCAATTGATAATTAATTATCGATTAGAATAATCATGCTAGTTGACTCTCGTCTTTTATAAATCTAAATTAGTCGTAAATTAAATTAAAAATGATCAGTCACACGTGCATCCTTAATTACAAAGTTGACTATTCTGTAATGGAATTTACTCGAAAATCACAAATTAATTTTGTAATTTGTGAAACTGTGAAATTGCATGTGTCTTGGCATACTCCAGGTAATCATATTTTCTAATTTACTCAACCCTCAATTTTCTTAATTGCTGTAATGATTATATTATATGCGTAATATGTATATAATAGAAGTTTTTTTGTACAAAAATTGCAAAAAAAAAATTGGTTCATGTAGGAATACTTTTATATGGACTAAATTTTATTTTTTCTAATCTAATCCCAAATTTTGGATGTTGGGAGTTTTTATTACCGATATCATCCATTGCAAAGTTGTAAACTTACAATAAGTTATAATTTTTAAGGACATTTAAATATATAAGTTTCAATTTGTAGTTTAAACTCTTCGAGAATCTCAATTCTTAATCACAACCTCACAAAACTAAACATTGGAGGATCCAATTTTATCATTTATAGTAAAGCCCTGCTCTCTTCACCTTCAATTTAGTTAAGCTAAGTTAAGTTAAATTGAATTGAGTTCAGTTAAAGTCTATTCAGTTTAGTTCAATTAAGTTCAGCTCAAGTCAGGTCCATTAATTTTAATTGAAAAAATATTGTAAATAAATTAATTTCTGTTCAGTTCATGTTTTAAAAATTGAAGAAAACAATACCTAAATACAAAATGAAATATATACATAATTTTCGGTATGTGAAAAGATTTAAGAATCAATTTTTTTCCTACTCAACACTATTTATTATGAGTATTTTTTAATAGTTTTGGGTAAAGTTATCAGCAAATGGTCGTGAATGAAACCTAATATTGACCCGTAACAGTTAAACTCAACTACAACTTAATTTGTGCGAGCTAGGTCTTTCTTCTCATAGAATCACTAATTTGCTTATGGTTATATATTTTTGCTAAACTGATCTTTATTTTAGAATCCAAATATAGATTTGGATTCAATCAAATCATACACATAAAAAGTAGCATCCTAAGTTATAAATTGCCAAGTCAATCAACTAATTATTATTCCTAAATAGTGATTTAATATTAATCATAGTACTTTGATCTCATTAATTAATTAGCTCCTATATATCATATTATTAAAACATGTCTCGTGATTTGCAGTCAATATATAATTAAGTTAATCAGCAATTTAATTATACATGGATTCCATGATCACATGCTGCTTGCTTTGCTAGCTTTTTTAATTAACTAATAACCCAATTAAAATTAGTAAAAACTTATTAGTGAAATTCTGAAATTATATATAACAGAAATCTGGTTTATTATATGTGTTTTCCTTTGATGATCGTAATTACAAAGGCAGGTTCCAACCTAATGGGGTCAACTCCACAACTTGCATATATATATATATATATATAATTAACTAAATCGGTAACTATTATCAAATACTTGTGGATCGTAAAATAATTATTGTCAGGTTGGAATAATATTTATTTTGAAACTTGTACTAAGTATAACTAAAGAGTAATTTTTTTTATCGTTATCATAAACTAAATTGTAGATTTTGAATTGTATGGACCAAAATAATGAGCCTATAACAGAATCACGTTTCCCTATAAAATTCTAAAAGGAAAAGGGACAAATGTGTACTAAGGACATTTTAGTTCACCAAAAAGGTGAGTTTGAAGTGATGCTATTGAGGTTTCTTTTGTGTTTGTTGGGATTTTGCAGGTAATATTTGAGGCCCATTCACCTGTCCCCAAATCTTTTTAAGATGCCTTTGTTCAATAATCGAAAAAAATTAGTTGTCTCATTGGTTATGTCTATATCTATGTTTCACATTCTAAATTTCCTACATGGTGTAAATTTATCGAGAAGGACAATAGAAAAAGATATTAGCTTTATTGTTACACCTTTCAATATGAATTTAAAAGTGTTTGGGCTTGAAATTCAATTTCTTTAAAAAGGAATATAGAAAAAATACAAGTCGAAAAACACTAGAATTTATTCCGCACAACATAAATTGCTCCATGTTTTTGTTTTCTATTTCGATTTTACATATCTCAAGTGTTAGTTCTTGAATCTCGTAACAAAATAGTTAATAAGTTACATAACGAATATTGAAAGAAAATTTAAACATGCATTGACCTATTTCGGATTATTAGTAAAAGGAAAAAAAAAAAGAGTAAAAGGAGACATTAGTAACTGTCACTAACATACCAGATGCAGCTGTGATAGGGTGTTTATTTGGTAACTCTTAGTGTATATTTTCCCTTTGATTTTGATTGTTTCTTGTTGTTCTAGTGCAATATTACTTCACTTTTCCTTATTTCAGGATCTCGGAGCAGTTTGGACAAAACTTGGAGATTTGGAGCTTATTTGAAAGCATTTACCGAGATCATGGATAAGGAAGAGTTTGTACCAGGACTGTTACATGTCTCGGTGAGCCGAACCTGAGAGCAACGACGAAACAAAGAGTCCAGCACATTCAATACAATTAATCTTATCTGGATAAGGGAAGAAATCACCGAATCTTCCTAGATAAGTGCGGATTCCAAGCTACAAGGACTAAGATGAAAAAGAGTTCTAGCTAAAGAGGAAGTTTAGGCGCAAGCAAAGGACTCCTAATCGAGCTCAATTACTAAAGGAGGTGCAAAAGGCTTGCTATAAAAACACCTAGCTATTCATTTTTAGGGTTACATTTTGTTTTACCCGTTTTAGCTTAGTTTAGTTTTGTCTTTCATTTCTGCTCTTGCTTTCGGATCTCAGTACTCTCGGTTGTTTAATACATTTGCAATTTCCAGTCTTTTTCGTTCTTACTTACTTTCTTGCTTTTATTCTTTATCAGAGATTTACTTATGATGTTCTCTTATCAATTTGTGCACTTTTACTTTATCATGTCTAGCTAAATTAGTTAGGCTTGGCTGTGTAAGGTAAGATCCAATTGTGATTCGTGTGAGGGTTGTTCTTGAATACAATAGTCTGCGCTGTGATCAGTTCATTAGTCCCAGTGATTAATTCCACGAAATACAGGTCCCGACATAGGTCTGATCAACCTAGGAGAGGTCCCAGTGATCGTTCGTCATCCGGAAACTTGCATACGTAATCGTGTGAGTGAAAGGGTAAGTGATAATAGTCACCGAGAGTGGAGCTTGTCTCGACATCTGTAATTGTGCTGAGGAAGGAGAAGCTACCGAGACTAGGGACGAGTGTGCCAACGCCCGCGAGAGCCTGGCTACTTGGCGGTTGGTGATACGGGTTCTTCTAGAACTGAATGCTGCTCATTGGCGATCTCACCAGAGGCACAGTGAGTAAGAAGGTGGTCTTAACGCGAAGCAAGATTGCCATACAGAAGGAGAAATCACCGAGTGCTCGGTAAACTGTATCGTGATCACGGTGTAACTAATCTCTCACCCTAGGATCACGAAACCAATTGGATATATCTTACATAGGCTAGGCCATTTAGGTTCATAATTTATTATCTCTGTTTATTTCCTACCAATCTGTTCACTCGGATAAACACTTGGTCACATTTACATTATTCAATAGAGATCACTGTGTTAATATTCTGCTCCTTGTGGATTCGACTCCCCCTCATCACTTACTACTTATTTGTTTTGTGCTGGGTTTTATTTTGATAGTTTAACTAACTATGAAGCTGGCAGATTACTTAGCTAATTCCGTTACATCACTAAGAAATCTACTGCTTAGGATAAAATTGCACATTAATATATTATACTACATAAAGTTTGTTCCTTATTATGAATGGATAAAAAGGTTATATATAAACATAATTAATGGTAAATAGCACTACTAGTAAAAGGGCATTAGCCTCTCATATATTGTAAAATTTGGGATCTACAACTTTCTTTTGTTTACCTTTTTGGTTCTATATTTGAATACATAAATTACCTCTTGATCACAACGAGATTCTAATTTGAATCAGTTACATTATTCTTTTCTCCTTCTATTTAGTCTTAAGCTTCATTTAGTTAATTTAAGTTAAATTCAGGTAAACTCTATAGTTTTAAATAATAAATTAATGTAAATAAATTAAGTTCAATTTAGTTAAGTTCAATTCAATTCAGGTATGTTCAATTCAATAGTTCAGTTCAATTCAGATCTCAGACGTTGAAGAAAACATGGCCTTACTGAGCTTCTTACGAAAAAATAATTTTGTCCTAATTCATAATTTATTTATAATATAGTATATATTGGTCATTTTTGGTTTAATTCAGTTAGGCAGAGAAAAGTGAATGTCTTTAATTTGAAATTTAAGTTTGCATGATTTATAACCAATTTAAGCACACCCGAAGAGATAAGTGAAACAAGATTTCACTTAATTGAAATCACGTTGAGTGAATTTCACTCAGTGATACTCAATCACGCTAAAAAAGAATGCAATGAATGACAATTAATATGCAAACACATAAGGTAAAAAGGTTAGGATTAGATAACTTCACACAATAATTTATGTTGGTTCAACAGTTTGTAACTACATCCAATCTCTAGATACCCTCTTCGAGATTTAATTCACTAGTGAGCTCCTTATCGATGGAGACACCTTTTTACAGAGTCTTTTCCAATTACACTGAGTACCTTCTTCAAGTAATCTAACTTTACCCCACTGTTGGATACCCTCTTCAACAGTCTACTCAGAGAACATGTGAAAAGAGATTAGTTCAACACAAAAGTGAAGAACGTTTACAATCAAATTTTGAATACAATGTGATTCTAACAATTTCTATCTCACTCACTTAATTTTTCTAACAAAGCAGATGCAAAGTTGAGTGCTTTCGATGAATTTTTGTTTCAGCTTAAGATTGAGAAAGTTTCAGTTTGAATAGCAAATATTCGGTGCTTTTTCTCTTGAAACTTTAGGTATTTATAGTCTTCAAGCTTTAAGTAGCCGTTGTTGAATCTTCAAATAGTTGATCCTAGCTAGCTAGCGTTTGAATCTTCGGATTAAGTTGATACTTATTGTGAAACAAAGCTCCCTTTAATCCAAAATCTTGATGTGATTAGGTTAATTGAGTTCGTTGTGAGAGATAACCTGTGAATTGTGCTCTTTGACTTTGACGTGGAGAAATCCAACTGGTTCTTCGTACATCAGGCCAATTTGTAGCGCGACAATGTCAGACAAGTGACATTGTCCTTTTCTTTTATGCGTCATGCTTCTTTGTCTAGTTGCATTAAATGTCATTTTTTTTATCGGGAACGGAACCTGCTTCACAAAACAAACTAACCAAAACAAAATATTCTAGTATTTCACGATCAGTGTACACTTTTATATTAATAGTAGAACTCTAAAAACTTCAACTTAAAAAGAAACTTAACTCAGCTTCAGTGAACGCGTTAACGCTGAGTATCCTCCTCGGCCCGCTAAAACGATTCACTTC
Organism: Euphorbia celastroides; assembly: GCA_948291685.1. NCBI lineage: Eukaryota > Viridiplantae > Streptophyta > Magnoliopsida > Malpighiales > Euphorbiaceae > Euphorbia > Euphorbia celastroides. The sequence goes on from CAOJBJ010756603.1 coordinate 6,138, forward strand.
AATAAATGAGTCTTCATTCAGCCTAACCAGCTGACATGACACTTACCACTGACCTACCTTTCGTTGAGCTGGTTTTTAGTCAGTGTAAAAACTATCGAGTAAGATCCAACAATAAAAATAGATATATGTCTAGTAAATTGGTATTATTAATAGTGTTTCATCTGAAAAGTCACAATACTTTCAAGTTCCATTTATAAAACTTCAAGTGTTAGCCAATTATGTCGAGTGTTCAAACTCAATTCTTAAAGAGCAAGTCGACGCTGAGTAGAGGAATATGCTCAAAGTAGACAAATAATTTAATCATTGGATCCATAAAATGAAACAAACAAAACCAAAAGAAAAGACAAAAAAGAAATGTTGGGTTAATGGGTTTACGTCCTTAATGGAATCATTAACTTGTTAATCATCACGTTTTAGAACCCAATCACAATTCTACAACAAACTTCTCTTATTACTATACAATTTGTCGCCATGTGTGTGCTAAACAAATTTACACCATTCTTTTATAATGAATAATTGAGATCAATTGTCAATTCTATAGTAATATGTCTTTTCTCAAATAAGTTCTGAAATATTATCCACGTATAAAAGAAAAAAGGTGACATTGATTTATATAATCAAGTCTCATCTGGTCTAATTTTTTTTTCTCTTTAAAATAGACAAAACCAGTAATAACCAACTTTTTTTCATCTTTTTCAAGTCAAGAAATTGTTCATGCTAGGAGCTTGATTAGTTCTGTGAATAATTTGCTTTTGTTTTTCTCAGTATCAACATCAACTTTGATTATTTGGCTGCAACTACTTTTACTTAATTTGAAAAAGAGCTTATTGACGACAATAGACTACTAACATTTAATTACAACAGTTGTATTAAACGCCTCCTTCATGATCGAATATGACAATTAAACAACTGCTTTTGAGATGAAAAACTATCATCGATCTCAGCAATAACTTGTAACGGCTAAATTAAACGATCCTTGGTATAAGCATAACATGTGATAACAGAATAAGCGTAACCACGCCTCGATATAAGTAGAGGGTAACATCAATTCTGAAAAAACACGTGATATTATCATATTAGTTCTATAACTTAAGCATCAAAAGGGTTGTGCTGTATCAAGCCCTAGTTTTTTCTCACTTCAATAGATGAATCATATCGTCCGGTAATAAGAATGATTAAAGATTAACAAGATTTATTAAGAGGGAGAGTTAGAATTTTTCGTTTAATTAAAAACAAAAAGAAGTGGTAAGCTTGATGATTAATCAGACATCACAATCTGTCCTTTGTGTCCACCACCATTTTTAATTTTAAACCTTTTCCAATTATGACATCTGGCTATATTACTCCTAACCTAAACCCATTAAATATCTATTCTTTTCTTTGCTTAACCACACATTTTATCATTCTTTTCATTTTCAAATAAATAAACGAAAATAATCACGTGTTAATTTTACATTCGACATGGTAATTTGACAGTAATTATCCATCTGGTATACTTTGCCTTGTCCAAAGTCAACAAAATTACTTGATGAAATGGTATTTCCCCACTTTTTATCTCACTAAAATATTTTATTTACTTGTGTCTTTTATCGTTGAGATTATGCATGAAATTGTTTGTCGCATAAGCTAAAATTTAACAAGTTCAATCATATTTTTTAAGTTAGTCTCTATACATTTGTTTATAAAATTTATTTAGTACAATGTTTATAATGGGTGAAAAAGCAGTTGATCTTTTCTTTTTCCTATCAATGGATAGTGATAAATTTACGATAAATTTGATTTAGTTTGAATTCAAAAGTAGATAAACTTTGTTCGTTCTACTAACTGAATTCATACAATATGACCTGTATGTTCAATTTGAATTTGCACTTAAGTGAGAGACTATTTCGGTATTGCTATTATCGACTTGGTTTTTGTAACTTTCAATTTATACTTATTTGAGCTATATCAATAGACAACCGAGGATGGAACTTAACAACGTAAGTAAGTCCATTCATGTTAGCACAATTTTTGACGTGCGAGTTAAATATAATAAGATTAATTCGCATCAATAACTATAATACCATACTGTAGCAAATGTCAAACACATCAAAGCGATAAATATAAGATCAAAATTACATATCTATGTCATTCTTAGTGCTTTTTACCACGAATCAAATTAATGTTATGAATATTAAAAATAAGGAAGTTTAGCATTGGCTCAACGAAATAATTAAAAAAGAAAGAAAGTGGAAAAAGATATTTCACATCATGGGTATCTCATATAAACAAAGAAAAATGCTTATTCGTCCTCCAATCAAATTGTTTATATTTAATTATTGCAAACTAGAAATTTTCAAAATATTCATTGCAATTGCACCCCTTATATTCCTCATCAATTGATTTTATATTTGTAATCTTTGTTTTATTGCCATGTAGGACATATGAATATGATCCAAGTGTTTAACTTTTCGGTAAAGTATTTGAACTGAACAATGTATAACCAGTATTACATATATCATTATTTTTAGAATATATACGAGAGTAAAACCAGTATTTACATTGAATAACATTTAAGACTAAAATTTTAGGGATATCGATAATGTCCTTTAAGAGAGTTTTGTTTGTAGATTGTTTGAATGGAGGGAGAAAGAATTTTTCAAGGTTTTTTTTCTCTCACTTTTACTTTTTTGCCCTTTTATTTTGTCGAAATAATTTACATTCACTTTTTTGTCGCTTTCTACACGTTCGTCTTCTTCAATTATGGGATCTTTGTTGCATAACTCAATCTTAATTTTCAATTGAGTTGGACTTCAGCCCCCTTTTTAGACAAGATATTTGGATATCTTTTACTGTAGACACATCATATCTATCTCCATTGAGAAAGAGACTTTCAGATATGTAGTACTGGTTGATGCTATATAGTAAGCGGGTATTTATGATTGTTGAATTCGTTAGTTGAAGGTTAAAAAATATAGGTTGCAGGGTTAATATTTTGTTTTGGTAATAAGTATTGTCGAAGGACATGTTTGTCTTGCTATAAAAGCCAGTTTTTTGTGTTTTTTCATGTGTATCTCCGGTGTTTTAACTCAGATAGGTTGCTTTGAAGTGTTTTTTTAGAGTCGTCTATGTCAAGTCTGGAAATCATGTTGCATAGCTTTTAGTAAATGTAACCAATTATTCGACAGATAAGGAAATTAGCTTTATGTTTGTCCAGTATATCTTTTTAATCTTTTGAATGAAGGAGATGCTAAATACATTTTACTCAAATTTTTTTTATTTTTTTCCGATTTAGACTATAGTTTATTGTTATTAAAGTGTTATTATTTTGTTTATGGCCATCATTAAATTAAATTTTACACACGTCTACTGTTGGAGAGTACCTAACAACGTATGTTTGTTTTATTAAATCATATAATTTACTCATCATATATATATGTGACTTGTAACTAAATACGAAATATTGTCATCTTCAAATTGACAAGATTTGCCGCTTTGCACTCTTAACATTTAAAATTATCCATTACCTCCTTCAAGTTGTCAAAAATCTACCGATTATTTCTTTTAATGTCACGTGTCAAAATATGACTGATTTAATTTTTTAAAGAATTTGACATGTAACATCAAGGGGGTGATCGATAGGTTTTTGTCAACTTGAATGAGATAATAAGTCATTCTAAAAGTTGAGAGTACGAAACGGCTAATCTTACCAAATTGAATGAGATATTTCTATATTCAGCCACAAAACAATAGTAACTTAGATATTGAAACATCCCTCTCTTGTTTTTTTTTAATAGGGCAACGAATTAGTGCTACATTAATGCTTTAAAATAATTTTTCCGAAACCAACAGACTTGGACATTGAAAAACTATATAAATCTAGTATCGGATTAAAATTTGTTTTCCAAAGCTCAAACTTGTTTTTTTTAGAGGGAACTTGTAATATAAGTTAAGAAGCATGACTAAAATTTCAAAATTAGCACTATTGCCGCTAAGTAAAGGCGGTGACTGTCACTGTCTTTGTGTAAACGCCATGAAATTAATAAATTATTACAGACAGTGGAAAACATGGACCGATAAATAGCCACTGTCGGCAAACGAAGGTCACAGCTACGTGCACTAGCTTTGAACCTGAGTCAACTCTTCTTCAGCTACGCTTAGATTACTGGGACCCCGTTGTGACCTTTTTATATTGAACGGTTTTCAAGGTTTGCGGCTATGAAAAATAATAAAAACAACATTTCTATTTTTATTTTTGTCAAAATTATTTATCAAATTAAAATAATACGTTATTTTAATTTGTTTTTTACTCCCTCCATTTTTTTCATAACAAGTATTTTAGTTCATTTTATTATTATTTTTTAATTTTATAAGGAGTTGTCATTTACATCATTCTAATAATTTGTTCTCTTATTATTTCAACTAAACTCTCATTATGCTTTTTCTAACAGTTTAAAACATTAACTATAAACAAAAAAAATAAATTAATATATTTATACCCTCAAATAATAGTAATTTTTTTAAGAAGAGTAAAACATGTAAGATGACCATTTTAAGAAAATAGAGGGGTACATAATATTAAATTTTCTTTCACCTATTTTATTTCGAAAAGGAAAAGAAATTCAATCATAAATATATAGACCCCCTTTACATATAAGGGGGTGAAGTTAGAGTAAAGTTAAAAAGCAATACAAAAGTAATTGAGAATTTTTTGAAATTTATGTAACTAATATAAGTCATTCAACATGTGATGAATAACTAGATTTTGCTTAAATATTTACTAAAGTTAAAAACTTTAGAACAAATTACACAAACAACTTCATAACTGAATAAGAGAGAACTTTTCATTTCTATTCTTTCGAACAAGCTAGGCATTAATAATCTTTCCAATTGAGTGAAGTATGAAGAACTCATAACAATGCATAATTATCTTATTTTTTTCATTTTTTAGGCTAATAATTATATAAAGTGAATAATCATATTTATAGTAAAATGGAATAAAGTAGGACCAATATACGTATATCATTTGATTCATTTCTCCTATTTGGCAGACAAAGTGCAATTTGTCTGGGCGGGAAAGAAAGAAAATACTCAAAAGTCAAGAATAACTGTAATTATTTTTTTAGATTCAACAAACTATCATTTTCAATGTTTTTGCATTGCCAAAAGATACAATAATTTGAAAGTTATATTCGAATTTGATGGAGACTTGCTATATTACTAGGTACCATAATTTAAAGTAGAAAAGATATGTAAGTTATATCAATTATATAACATGGGGTTTGATTGAGAAATTTCATGCATAATGTGCCAGAATAATATATGTGTATGTACACACATTGTGTATACTTTTGCATATTTGGTATTTTTGTATTGATAATGCGAGTATAATTTCATTAAATATCGAGTGGAATTCAATTTTATAACTACTTTGCAAACTGTCGTCCTCTTTCTTCTTCTTCTTCATGCGAACAAATTAATCGATTTTTGGTCACCAGTTGAGTCCAATTTAAATACATAGTTATACATTTTACAAAATTTAGTTAAATTCAGTTCAATTTCGTTTACAAGCACGAGACATGTATTTGATTCTTATTTCATTCTATACTATATTTTCTCTACAACTTTTCGTAACAATTCATCAATAATTATGAATGATTCACCTTGATATAAAATATGACGAGCCTAGTTTTGTGAACAAACTTTGATGCAATTAATATAATAATCTAAATTATTATAGACACATACAACCGGGAAACTGAACTAGAAAAAACCGGAACTAAAATAGGCGGTTTCAAGGTAAATAAAGTTTAGGTTTAGGTTTATGAAAATTTCAATTGTTGAACCGGATGAAACTGGCAGTTCGAACCAAATAATTACTTTTTCAAACTTTTTAACATGTTTTTAACATGTTCAAGGAAACATATTATTTTGTAACATATATTAATGTCAACATTTGTTGATATTTAACTAAGACTTAAATATATATTATTAAAATTTTAACATATATAAGGTTTGAACCGGGACCGCAACTGGATACAAACCTTATTGGAACCGGAACCGGAACCGCACAAAACGGGAAACAGAACCGGCGGGAACCGGAACCGTCAATTCCCCCATATGAGGTTTAGTTTTAGGTTTATTAAAATTGCAAACCGGAACCGGCGGTTTCGGAATCGTGGCCATGTTTGCTTACAAAGAAGAATGAGTAAAACACAAAAATATATTGATTTTAAATTTTATTTTCAACCAACATTTAGGCCCATACTTTTGTAACCAACATTAAAAGTCCAAAACCAAAATTGCACATTCCTGTTGAATTCAGCCCCAAAACAGCCTCCTCAACTCCCAAAACCCAACAGTCGATCGTTTTCACTCACCTATCGTTTATATCCACGACCAATATCAACGCCTTTTTCACTCCAAATTCAAGTTCGCAGTTGATTCAAACTAGAATCAACAATGAAATTTACGTTTTCGTACAAAAAAGGTAAGAAAAAATAAAACCTAATTCTACTTTTTCAGTCTCGGTGTATGATGTTATACAATGATACAATATATACAGTGATGTTGTAAGAAGATGATATATGGTGTTATGTCAATGATATATATATCATGTTATATATGAAAAGAGAATGATAAAAAAAATGCGGAGATTGAGGGAACAAAATGAAAAAAGAAAAACAAAAGAGAAGAGATTCTGAAAGAAACAGAGAAGAAGCAAAGAAATTAGTTATATAAAACGTGTAATTAATAATGAACTTTTAATTTTGGTTATGAAATGTTAACGGAGTAATTAAGGGATGAATATGCCAAAAATTTTCAATTTTGGTTATAAATTACAATTTTCCAAGAATATAACTATGGTGAGCGCATGGGACCGGTAAATCGGTTTAACTCCAAGTATAGAAAAGTAAAAAACATGCATTGTTTTAGACAATTGTCCCTTTTACTATACAACGAAAAATAGCTAAAACGTTTTGAGAAATTGAAAGAAGTTATGCTCCATCCCGATTAGAGGGAGTAGCACATACGACTAAGTTTATTTCTATATGAATATGATAGCTTACTTTTTATCATGTCTTCTATTTTTCTTTTCATTGATTGACGAGACTCCAAAGGTTATAAGAGGTATAAAATTATTCAA
>CAOJBJ010756783.1:0-18467 GCA_948291685.1 Euphorbia celastroides
CTAATCATTTAAAACTAGACATATTCATTATCTCAACCCAACTCACTATCCTTTTTCTTTCTTCTATATGCTACATCGGCATTAAAAGACTATGCAATACATTTTTTTACAAGTTCAAATATAAACTTTTTGAAAATTGAGTATAACAGTAAATGTATAGCATAGTCAATTGTGCAATCAGGCTAGTACTCTTAAGTTTATTTGTTCAATTTCTTTTCAAATTAAATATCAACTAAAATGAATTGCCATAGTATAACAATAGTATAATAAGAAGTTTGAGAGAAAGGAAGATGAGACTAAAATTAAGGTAATTATAACAGGCACATGCCCACAGATTGTGATGTTTTATAGGAAATTAAGCAATGGTTTAATATAATGAGAAGCACTAATCATCATCGTTACACTCGGTATAATTGTTCAAACTATATTCATTTGATCCAACAATATATTTTTCTAGTATATTTCAAATTTAGGTCCAATGCATGGAAACTCTTTTCGCCTTACTTTTAACTTTTGAGAAATTCAATTGACTTCTTAAATTTGATAAAATTTGTACTTTATAATAATTCAATGTTTGCAAGACTCAGGATATATGTCTAATTTAAAAGTTGAGGGATGCAGTTTAAAGAAAAAGGTTAACTAAAACTTAGATTGAACCGTATTAATTAGATTCAATGAATTTGGTGAACTTGTCTAGTATCCTAACTTGGTTGTTTTATCAAAATTGATTTTGTTTTCGTATTTGATTTTGTATTTTATTATTTAATTCCATGTCTTGAACCTCGATTTTCTATTGCACGTTTGGCATCCTTATCCATTCCAGCAGAAGAAGCACAACTAATTACCAAGAACAATTGAAACATATTTTTAACCTGAAGCATATTAACCAATTAAATATTTGGAAGTTAATTATTTTACTTGATTTATAATTTTTCTGAAATATTAATTTGTTTTACAAAGATACCTTCTTGGCCACCCTATCCACTTTTTAATATTAAAATTGTCTTCACATACTTCTATACTTACAAACTATGGGTAAATTAAATTATAATTGGCTAGCTAAAACATGTTTAGAAATCAATGTATGTGCCTAATCCAAATATATTTTAAGACCTAAAAGCCATAAATTAATGGTGTTGAGATGATAGTTAAATTGAGTAAAATGTGGTCCAAAGCCAGATAATTAGGCTTTTTTAGAAGTGGAGAAGTAGAAGGAAGGAATCATGGCTTGGCTTTTGGCATTGTTGTTGATAACATGAACTGAACAAAAGGATAATCAAAACTTGCATACATACCAATGATTTGCAATAAAATCAAATTATGGCAATTAATTAAATACAACTAAAGCCATCCATGTATTATGATATTTACTTTTCCTTTGTATGGTCATTGAGATTGAGATGCCTTTACCTGCATTTGCAGCCTTTTTTTTTTATGTAAAACTACAAATTAACATTCAATGGGCATTGTGAGAAATGGATTTTTTCATGAATTGGTCCACAAGTTTTATTGATGAATCGTTTGGTCCAATAAAATGATTCAGAACAGAGTAAAACAAGTAATCCAGTTGTACATATTCTACATCACCCTATTTTATTACATTCTACAAGCCCAATAGTTTTAATTTAGGAAAATTGTACAATACACCCTATTTTTTAAAATATTATTAATTTTATATCAAACTCACATTTATATATGTTTATGTAATCTTTAATAACTTATTTATGGTTTTAGTTTTACCCTTTTTTTTTGTCCTTTTGTACTCCCCTTCCCCCATGCGCCTCCTCATTTCTCTTTCTTCAAATGTCACTATCAGTCTTCTCTCTCTTCATTATTTTTTATTTTCGAAAATTAAAATCGCCATATCTCTCAAACCGTTGATTTTTTGGACTCGGTTCTTTAGAATTTTTTATTCTTTTTATTTTTATCTTTAAAACAAGATCCATGATGACATACTTTTGACGAAAGAAAAATTCAGAAAAAAATCGAATTATAGAATTTTTCTATAATGATCTATAAGGTTATAAATTTTTTCTATGATGATTTATCATGTTATAGAAATGATCTATAAGGATCTATAATGCTATATATTTTTTATTTAATATCGTATATGTTACAAAACGACATTATTGATAGTTATAGATCGTTACAGAGTTACAAAATAACATTATAGATCATTATAGGTTCGCAAAATCACATTATAGATCATTATATGTTTGCAAAATCACATTATAGGTCCGTAAAATGATATTATAGATCATTATAGATAATTTTATATTTACAAAAACGACATTACAGATGATCTATAAGGATCTATAATTTTATAGAAATGATATATTATGATCTATAATGCTATATAAATGATCTATAATGTTCGTAAAATAACATTATAGATCATTATAGGACATTATAGGTTATTTTAGATTGAAGGAGCTCTTAAAATCACAACATAACCTCATCAAAATATGTCTATAATTAAACAGTGAACATAAAAACACAGTAGAATCAAATTAACCAATTCTCATTTCTCACTAAACACAAGAAAAACACTGAACTTTGAGAAACGAAGACATCATGAGAAGAAACCACCTCGGCGAGGCCGTGAAAAGGAATTCTCCATCGGAAACCACCTCGTCGGCGCTAGAGACCTTAAAAAACACAGATCTCGGTGAGATGAACCGAAGGCGAGACGAGGTTTGAGATCTAAGGAGAGGAGAGGCGATGAGGCGAGACTAGATCCGAGTTCTGTGGGTGGCAGACCTTTGGCGGCGAGGAAGTGTTCCAGCAAAGACGGACTGAGGTACGAGATTTTCCAAGATCGACGGCGAACGACGATGGAAGGGGAGCGATGGTGAGAGATGAAGGCGGTTGGGGAAACGACGATGACCGATCTGAGGTACGAGATTTGGCAAGATCGACGGCGAACGACGAGATCCGGCGACGAAGGGGAAGCGACGGTGAGAGATGGTGACGGTCGGATACTGCGGCGGCGAGGATGGTCGGTTGGTGATGGCGGCGGAAAGTTTGATCGGTGTCGGGTTTTGGTCGAAGGAACAGAAGGAAAGGGGAAGGGAGAGACCTGTAATAAAGTAATTAATTTAGTGTAAATTCATAATTTTGAAAGTTAAAGTGTGGTACAGTAATAGAATTTATGGATATTTTGACGTTAATGGTTGTTTTTCCCTTTAGTTTAATGGCTCAAATATGCCAAGGATAAATTACATGTATGTTAGTTTTGATAAACACTTTTAGACGGTGGTCCATTATAAGTATATTTGGTATTATTGTCAAGAACTATTGTTTATAAAAGTTGGTCTCACAAACTTTTTCATATAACATCATATTTTGGATTTGAATAATACATTTTAGTCTACATATTCAAAAATTAAAACTTGTCAAAATTACTTTCTCAAGACTATACTCTTCTGTTTTTAATGAAAGTTTTAAAATGAAGTTTTTAAACGTATTGATAAAGCAATCCCAAACGAACTTACGAACACATATTTATTAAAAAGAACAAAAATAATATTGCGTAATCAACTTATACATGTTAGGCTTTTCTATATTTAGTGACTCCACCAACTATCAACTCATAATGAATTTAAAATGGTTATTTTTCTTAATTTTAAAAAATTCTTTATATATTTCAAAATATTTATAATGCTAACGTCACAAATTAAATAAAAGTTTAAAAATTTAACAAGGAGATGTTCACTGCTTCAACTTTGAAGGGTTTGTTGGTATTCTTTTAACAAGTTGAAATTGGGCTTAATTGCATTCATGAGTCATGATACATTAATTTTTAATATTATCTCAATTTCATATATACTTTAATTTTACTTATTATCATTTATTTTGATACATGTAACCTATAATTACAAGTTTCTTCATATTTAATTTTAAATCAACCACATTAATACATGAACTTTAATAAACTCTTTTGGGATATTTTATGGTCTCGCAATAATGAGTGACGAGATTTTATTTTTTCACACATAAGGAACAATTTTTCTTATCACATTTACTACTCAATGCCTACTCCACTTTGTCATTTTTTATCTTTTTAACCCCCAAGAAGCAATTTTAGGTTTTAATTATAAGGACACTGATTTTTTTTGTTGAAGAAAGATAATATTTTTTTTTGTAAATGGTAATTTTCCTGAAGTGTATTAGCGTTGTATATGATAATTTTGAAAATTGATTAAGCTCTTGAGTCCTACAAAAATGAATTTGGGGTATATATAATTCATGTATAAATTTTTTGGAAAATATTTTAGTTGATCGATTAATGGTGAAATTATAACTACAAAAACATATGATTAGAAGTTGTATGCAAGAAAATAAAAAGGTCACACTACTAGTTTTATTTTGTGTATGATAGTGAAGAAAATTAAATTATTTTGCTTATATTTTTTATTTCACTTCTTTAAATTATATTGATGAAAATAGTTATTTAATGGCATTTTTGGGCTAATTAAATTTCAATTTGAGAATATATATATTGTAAAAGCAGCTAAAATGATAAGAAGAATTATTTAATTAAATACTTCAAACAAATATAAAAGATTATAGTCTCACATCAAAAAATAGTAAGAATAATAAGTAAATAGGGGTTGTAAGGAAAATAGAGAAAATGAAATGATGATAGGAAGAAAAAAATGGCCAACTGGAGCAGATATAGAGCAGTAAATATAGGATAACAAAATTGGACCTTTACATGTTAAAAACAATCGTTACTTATGGTGACGAGAGAAAAATATTTTTAAAAAATATTTATTGAATTTCATGTATAAAAAATAATAGTTAAAGTAGTGAATATAGCATTAATTATATTGAGAAACTTGTGATGATTGTAGGTTATATGTACCAAAGTAAAAGGTTACATATTAGTTTATGTATGATAATGAGTAAAATTGAAGTTTATGTATGAAATTAAGAAATTAGTGATAGTTGATGTATTATGAGTGAAATTAAGCCGTTAAAATTGCTAGTTGCAACTTTTGACTACTTCAGCGAATTATTTACTACTTTTGAAAGTTTTCAATCTTTAAAATATGGAGACTGATCCATAAATCCATTTTTATAACAAAAGTATTGAGACCCAATTCCTCAACTAAAGCTAGCCATAAAACATCCATAGTCCATACAGTTATGTCTAGCACGTTTTTAAGTATGTGTTGTTGGAATGGTTTGGTACCCGAAAAGTTTCTACTGTTCGAATGGTTTCTATCAGTTTTTGAAAAATGGCTTTCGACACACGAATTTTCTGAGAAAAATGTGTGCAATTCAAACTCTTTAAGTAATTGTTATGAATACAAAAGTAAGATTGCCCAAATTCAATCTCTATCCTTATCAGTTGGGCTGGTCTTTGGCTAACGAGTTATTAATTAGGCCCAGTGATGTATCCCCACATCCAGTTTTATGTCATAAATCCAAAGTTCAAGGACAATAATGCAAAATGTGCTAAACTTGGGGGCTCAAATTTCAAATTTATCCAATTGTATAAAATTTGGTTTTGTGCTTCTTCTCTCCTCTTCTTCTTCCTTGCCACCATCGGCTCGTCGTTTTTCCGGCCGGTGCTTTTCGCCGTTTATATAATCGCTCGCTTTTTGCATTAGTCATCTTTTCCCTTGTAAGTTTCTGAGAATTTCTTCTATTTGTTGCTGATTATCTAGATTTTCCTTTTCTAGTAAAGGTGTTTGTGAGATTTTTAGCTTACCTCAATTTCCCTTTCTTCGTTATTCATGTTTGTTTAATTACTTTTCTTCCTCCAAATTGATTGTCATCTTCAAGTTTTACTTCAATTTTTATGTATGCTCTCAATTTTTAGATTTCTTGAATTTTTTGCAACGATTGTGTTGGATTAGGGGAGAATTTTATATTTGGTTGTTAGATTGAATTCAATCTCGCACACTCTAGTTTATTCCTAATCAGGGAAGAACTTGGCTTTGAATTTTCAGTATTTCACTGCCTTCATGTGTTCAGTAATTGAACACATGCTTCAATATGAACAACGACCACATTTAGCTGATGACAGGAGAACACAAACTCTACTGTTTATCCAACTTTGTTTACTGTTGCACATTGAAACTCTAAACAAAGTAACTTAAGATTCTTGGCTGTTGCGGATTATGGATCCTCGTTACACAAGTGAGATGTTCAAGTAAATTTCTCTTTGAACTTCCTTTATTTCATGTATTTGCCCTTTTTTCTTTGGTTATGACTTGTTCTATTCGATTTGTTTAAGGCATTTGGAGAAGCAGAATGAGTTGCTGATGGAGACCTATAATTCAATGTCTCATGAATTGCACAAGCTTCAGGTTAGTTGGGTTCTTTCTTTTCTTCCGTTAACTCTTAACTTTTAAGTACGGTTTTATGGTGCAACAGATAATATACTCTTGTACAAGATGGAGTCATTTAGCAAAGTAGACAATACTTGTTGTGCAGTTTATGGATTGAGAATTTTCGGTAAATATATATTTTGCCAATTGTGTAAACTGTGAAGCAAGCACAATTTGCACTTATTGTGAACATATATGATGGAATCTCTTCAGAAAACCATTGCTAATCTCTGGTGTTTCATATACTTGTTTGTCTATTTGTTCAAATTTTATCTGTGATTTTCTGCTGTTTCAATTGTTATCTACATTACTTGATAGTTGTTTTAGACTTTTAGTCCTGTAAACACTAGGACTAACTTTTTTATAATTAAAAGGTGTTTGACTCACAAAGTAAGAACACAATTTTTCCAATGGTGTTTACACGTGCATGCCTTCAGCCAAATGAAGTAATAAAGATATGTGAAATGTCAGTTTATGTAGAAAACACAGAATATCTACTCGAGAGCTTTTTTTTATGCATTAAAATTTGCAGCAGCCTGCTAAGATTTGTGATTAACACAATCCAGGTGGAAGAAGAAATGCTGATGCGGAAATTTTATGAAATTATGACCGCTGAAGGTGTCAACCAAAAGGTATATCTTACTCTCGTGCTATGTGTTGAGTGGAGTTTGCAGGTTATCATTTTTTTCTACATTATTGGATTATCATGCCTATCTACTGCAGTTGAACTGTGTTCTAACTTTTAGTATGACGCTAAATATGACAATTATCCTTTTAATCGTGGGTTGATGCTAATGACAATTTTCCAGATTGTATATTGCTGATTAATTAAACTTTCGACACATGATCGAAAGTGAGGTGGTTATCTGTGAAGTTTTGTACTAATTATTAGAGTATATCTCTGGTTTAGGGATTCCTAGTGTAGATAGAATTCCTATGTCACAAGTATTCCTGATTAGTATAGGATTAGGATTACTATTCTTCTATATATATGTGTACTCTCTCATTAATCAAGGATTCCAAGAGTTTTGCATGGTATCAGAGCCAATGGTTCTCCATGTTCACTTTCTTCCGCCCTAATTCTTCTTATTTTTTTCTTGGTTCCTTGGGTTGTTCTAATTCTTTTTTTCTTTCATGTTTCGCTTCATAGTTGTCGTCATCTATTTTTTTCTTTATTCTTTTTTACTTCCCTAATTCTCTTTTTGGTTTCGATATGCCCTTCTTTCAGATGATTTTCCTTCTTTTCATTCTCTTTTCTGTTTCGATTATTCCTTCCTCCTTTTAAAGTAATTTTTTTTTCTCTCTTCATCCTAAAACCTCAAAGTAATTTATCTTCTTCTTGATTCTTTAGGTTGTTTGGTTCTTATAATTACCGGTTTCTTTAGATTCTACACTAATTTCTCTGCAGAACATCGTATCAAAGATGTATTGTGTATAAATTGGGGTACAAAAAAGATACATAGTAATCTAAATTAAATGACTTTGATCGCTTCATGTATTTCTGATGTCATCAGTTCAGTCACTACATTTCCGATTGTTTACAAAAGAAATTAGTATCTGTGGTAATTTTGTCTCAATCACAAATACTAGTTATGCAATTATATCAAACTGAGAGATATAGAATCTGCTGGTATGTTTTAATATTTGAAACTTCCCATTTAGATATTCACTGTTTGTAATTGAATTTTCGATATACCCATAGCAAAGGTTTTCTTTCTATCGACAGAAAGATTTGATGGCTTTATTTCATCAGCAGCTTTTCTTTGTGGACTAATTAAGCATCAAAATGTCTGTTATTGTTGATTTCTTTGGTTTAATCTTTTGATATAATTTAATTTCCTTTAGCAGAAGGAAGACCATTCTGGTGGGGAAACTGAAGAGACTATTGCTTTACTTACCAACACCAGCAACGCTGCTAACAACAATGAAAATGCAGATCGAACCGCTTTAGTGCCCACAGATAACAAACTCCAACAATGAGATAAATGGAACTTTTTTGAATTGTTTATAATTTTCTGAAATTCACATGCCAATTTTGTTTGCTACAATGTTTGACTGTTCCAACAATGAAGATACCGTTGTGAGCGCTCCTGGTGACTTTCAACGGCGAATGTGTACAGAAAATGAAAAGTGTTATGTAGTGAAAAATGCTTGTGTGCTGGAACTGCTGAATATTTAGTACCTTGTGATTCTACTGTGTATTAATTGTTTAGTTCCACTTACTTTAGTAGCGAATTTATCGGAAAACAGGCACTTCATCGAGTAAGTGGGGCAGATGGGAAATGCTAGATGATATTGAGACGGGAAATTATGCCAAAAGCTAGGGTTTTTTTTCATAGTGCAAAGAGTTTGACTCTTTATAAAATTCCGTTCAAATTGCATTTATCGAGAAATTCGGATATTGTTCTTGCAATATGTTCACCTATTAACATTAAAACATTAAGGAATACAATATGAAGTTCGAAAATTGCCTCGCCGTTCCATAAAAAGTTGGCATGTTCGAATATTTGTATTCGACGTGTTTTGAAATGGGTTGAATTCACTATTTGGTACTTCAATTTCGAGCTCAAAAAGAAACCGTGCTATTGTTAATTGATTATATTTGTTAAACGTGATAAGCAAAACAAAAAATCAGAGTGGCGCAGCGGAAGCGTGGTGGGCCCATAACCCACAGGTCCCAGGATCGAAACCTGGCTCTGATAAGAGTTGATTCCGATTCTTTTTTCCCCAGTTTCTCAAATATGCTTTTTCCACCTTTCAACTTTTTCCCCCTCAAAAAATGGCATAAATCTGACGTAGGAACAGATACAAAAAGGTCATTAATTTGGCCACATAAATTGAATGACAACAGTAATACATAAATTCTCTTCATCCAAATTAATGCCGAGATATTTTACTCGATAGTGAACATACCCTACAAGCCTTGATTTGTACCCAAACAAAATAGACCAGCAACAATTCTCGTGTTCGGTCTAGCTTAGATGAGACAAACAACATTATATGTACGATGTTGGGTTTGCGGGCTGGACCAGACTCAGATCGGGCCGGGCCTCATCAGGTTGACAAATACATCTTATATTGACATTACAAATAAAAACGGGAAATAGAAAAAAAATTTATAGTCAATACTATGTCTAAGGAGTAGATCTGTTCGTGGGCCGGGTTCGGGGCGGGTCCGGCGGGTTTTTCATTAAGAATGGTAATCCCAAACCCGACCCAACCCGCTTAAATTTTTTTTGAGCTCGAGTTGGGCTGGATTCGGGTTGGACTGGGCCGGGTTTCGGGTTCAAAAAATAAAAAATATAAAAAATATCACAATAATGTTACATCAAAATTGTATTACAAATTTAATATATTATAAATACTTTATATGTAAATGTACATATTTAATGAAAAATATATTACTTTTACCTATAATAATGTAAGAAAACATGTTTTATCAATAATATTTCATTTCCTACATTAGATTATTAAGAATTATATGCTATGTTTATATAAAAACTTTATTTTAGTGAAAAACTCATACGGGTCGGGCGGCCTATCGGGATTTTAGCTTAATCCCAAACCCGACCCATCCATGATACGGGTTTCATTGGATTCGGGCCGAGCCGAAAAAATTCACAAATATGAAGTCCAAAACCCACCCCAAATGCTTCGGATTTGGGCGGATTGGGCGGGCCGGCAAGTCCGTGAACAGGTCTACTAGGGAGTGTGTTTGTAGTTTTACTAGGATGAAGTAAAATATTTATAGAAATACTACATTTTTCACAAAAATACTGGATCTTGAGGTTTCCTTGTTTTTGAGTGGTCCCTACTATCTCTCTCCTAATTCATTTTGATTTTCAAATTTTAAACGACCATATTTCTCAAATCGTTGACTTTTTTGACACGATTCTTTAGAATATTTTGTTCGTTATATTTTTATCTTTAAAGCAAGATCCATGATGATATACTTTTGATGAAATTTTTTTTCACTTTGAACTGTTATACCGTTTTTGAAAAGGTATACCGGTTTTACATTGTCGTTCTAAAAGAAATATACCAAATTGAAACGGTATAATATTTTTTCATGTCAGTACTATTATTACTGAAATATCATCCCAATTTCAGAAAAGTATAATACTTTTGCATTGTTAATGTAAAAGTATTATACCGTTTTTGAAAAGATATACCAGTTTTGCACTACAATTGTAAAAAAATTATACCTTTTTAAAAACGATATAATAATTTTTCTTAAACAATGTACAAATCTTATCCCAAATTTTGAAAAGGTGTAACACTTTTATACTTTTATTGTAAAAGTATTTATCATAAAATAAAATCGGTATTACATTTTTGCACAAACAATGTAAAAATGTTATCTCAAAATTTCAAAAAGATATAAGTATTATACCGATTTCAGAAAAGGTATATCGATTTTGCACTATAATTATAAAAAAGTTATAAAAGTATTATACCGATTTCAAAAAAAATATAACACTTTTGTAGTATAGTTATAAAATAGTATAAAAATATTATATTATTGTTAAAATGGACTAACATTATATTTTACAATTTAAGTAAAATTTTTCGAGTATCATAATTACCTATTCACAAGCTTTATAGAACAAGATAAACGGTTTTAAAAAAAAATAGAACAAGATAAACATTAGCAAAAAAAATGTAGTGCAATATCAATGGCTTCAAATTCAAATTTGGAAACCAAAATATGAAAATAATCAAAGGCACAACACTGTGCACTACATTAAAGAGTGAGGGTTCCACATATTACCGCCACCTCATCCCCTTTACTTTTTGGAGAAGAATAAAAGGCAACACGCTACCATGTAACCCCAAAGGTCCCCTTTACTAAATTTCAGCTCTTAGCCAAGAGATCTGGGATATTTCAACACATTCCCTGTATGCCTAAATATTTGGTGTGTAAATCATCACCGAGTTATTATCAGGTGTCCCATCATGGACCCATCACGAGGTTTGCCCAACAATTGACCATGGCTCTAATACCTTGTTAAACACTCACATGTAACCGCAAAAGACATCTTAAGGGGTTAAGGTTGTTTCATCAATATAAGGAGCATTTTTGCTCTTAGCCAAACAATGTGGGATATTTCAACAGTTATATTATCGTCGGCTTTCCGCCGCTCGTCGACGCATCACCGGAGCTCACCGTCCTGTCGTCGTTTTCTGTTCGTTACCGGTAGTTTTTTCAAAACACAAATCCCATAAAATTATAAAATAAACATATACTATCGAGTAATTTTGGAATTATTTACGGATGGTTCTTAGATAGGGACTTTAATATCATATTTGTGTAAACTGCCCATTAAAAGACACCGTTGTGATGTTAGAGGATTGTAGAAAAAAACTGTCTAAATTATGAAAATAGCGTATATATTTAAAATCTTTTGTTTCTTAGAAAAGTAACACAATGATTGAAAAAACCCAAATTTAGTCTAAGTATGCGAAGCTGTAAGTTATTGGTCGACGCTGCCAACTGAAATGGAGATTTTGTGTAAAACGAATGCACTAAGGAAATGAAGCCATTTGTGACAACAGAAATTGTCACAAAAAAGCAAAAAGTTGTCACATAAACGTATATGTGACAATAAAGCGTTGACACACTGTTGTCACCTATAAAGCCGAAACTAAAAGTTTTTTAATGAAAATGTTCATACAAATGTTCCATTCTTTTTGTGACAACATTTTATTGTCACAAAAAGAATGAACACATTTGTGACAACATTTTCATTATACGCACTCTCTCATGGTGAAAAGGGGGCGGCCTAAACGGAAACAGACGGGTAAATCTCCGGTGGAATTGGAGTCGAAGAAACCTTCTACTCAGGCATTACAAGCATCTAGTTCTCAGATTGATGATTCTTCTTCGAGTATAGAGGATAATCAACCGGAATTGAGCTTGCAACCTCCCAAGTCTAACTTGCAAAAGGCTTCGAGAAAGGCATGGGAGGGTTTCAGAGCATCACATTTGGTTCTCTTGGGTGACAAATTGAGTTTCGTTCCTCCTATTGTTAAGGATGGTAAGCAGTTTTGCCTTATAAATCCTGCTGACGTCTCTTCAGAGATTTCTTGTTGGAATGACTCGATTATCTGTGTTGTTCTTGGGGCTAAGCCTCCACTAAAAGTTTTTGAAGGATTTGTTAGACGTATTTGGAAAACTTATGAAGTAGTTAATGTGATTCACCTTGAGAACAGTCATTCTGTTATTCATTTTGCTTCTGAAACTATGCGAGATGTTGTTGTTGAAAGGGGGATTTGGTTTTTTGATAAGAAACCATCGGTAGTGCATCCATGGAATGGTGATTTCGATGTTCTTATGGGAATTAAATCGGTCTCAGTTTGGGTTAGGTTTCCTCATTTGCCGGTCAAGTACTGGAATGAGAAGTCATTAAATGCCATTTCCAGAGCATTGAAAATTGGAATTTCTATTGTGAATGAGATTCAATTTGTTAACGAATTTGGAAAATTGGTTGATCAGGCGGTTGAATATGACTGGATGCCGGTTAAATGCCAGATTATAAGAATTTTGGTCACACTGAATCTAGCTGCAAAAAGAAGAAGGAAATGGTTTGGAGAGTTAAGAATTGTGATGGCTAGAAAAATGAGAAGTCTGTGGAGGAGGTTATACCAGTGCAAAAACCTACCGAGGTTGTTGTTTCAGAGCAAAATTTGGTTCCTGAACCTAGGAAGGATTTGGGGAAAGCTGTTCTAATTACTAATGAAGATGAAGGTTGGGTTACACCTAGCAGGAAAAAGAAGAATAATCAGTCAGGTGGTCCTTAAAGGTTTGAGGAACATGTTCTTCAGCCATCTACCTATGGGTTGCCTACTAATCTGGAATGTTAGAATACTTAACAGAGGAAGCAAACAGAGAGGTATTAATGATCTCTGTGTTGCTAATAACTTGGAGATGTGTGCGTTTTTAGAGACTAAACTTAATATGGATTCAGTGTTGGTTTTTGTTAATAAGTTTTTTGTGGGTTGGAAGTTCTTTTTGAATAATGATGCTCATTCTAGTGGAAGGATTTTAATTATGTGGAGGCAAGATATGTTTTCAGTGGAAGTGAAGGTTTTTACTGTTCAAATGGTACATTGTGTTGTCAAAGTTGTTGGTTGTATGGATGCTTTTGCTTTCTCTGTTATTTATGGTTTGCATACTATTGATAGTAGGAAGGATTTGTGGAATCACTTATTGACTTGTCAATCTTCAATTTCGTGGCTTGTTGGGGGTGATTTCAACATTATGTTTTCCATGTCGGATAAGATGGGTGGTAATCTTGTGATGGCTAGAGATATAAAGGATGGCATTGAGTGGCTCCATTCGGCTCTTGAGGAATTGAAGTCTATTGGTCCGAGATTTTCTTGGTCTAATAATCAAATGGGGGCTGATAGAATATATTCTAAGCTTGATTGGGTTTTTTGCAATGAGGAGTGGGGTGATGTGTTTCACAATTGCTTTACTTCCTACCATAATGACCCCTTGTCCGATCATGCCTTTTTTCTAATTAAAAGCATTAGTACTGGTGTTCAAGGACCGAAGCCCTTCAGATTTTTCAATATGTGGGTTGATCATCCGGAGTATACTAATCTGATAAAGGAGGTTTGGGATACAATTTTATGTAGCGGCTGATTATAGATCAATTGCATGTTGTAGTACTTTGTATAAATGTATTACAAAGCTCATGTGCAGTAGGATTGTTGTTGTCCTTCCTCATCTTATTCACAGTAACCAGGAGGCTTTTATCAAAGGAAGGTCTTTATTGCATAATGTCCTCATTCTTCAGGATATTCTTTGGTTCTATGGCAAGGTAAATTCCTCTCCAAGATGTTTATTGAAGATAGATCTGAGTAAAGCTTATGATTCGGTATCTTGGGCATTCATTGTTGACTTGTTACAAACTATGTGTTTTCCAGAGAAGTTCATTAAATAGGTTACAGCTTGCTTGTTTTCAGTTAATTATGTACTTCTTCTTAATGGCCGGGTGCAAGGCTCTTTCCAAGGAAAGGGGGGTTTGCGTTAGGGTGACCCGCTCTCTCCTCTGCTTTTTGTTTTGGTCATGGAATACCTCATGAGAGTTCTGCTCTGGCATTCAAAATATGACGGTCTGAAATTCCATCCTGGTTGTAAGTCTCTCAATCTTTTGTCTTTATGTTTTGCAGATGACCTAATTCTTCTTAGCAAAGCTGATTACTCATCTGTTAGCTCACTGCTTAGGGGTATTAGTCATTTTTCTGCTGCCTCAGGTCTCTCTATTAACAAAGCAAAATCTTCTTTTTATATTTGCAGAGTTAATAGTGAGCTGAAACAAAGGTTGATTGATCTTGTTGAGATTCAAGAGGGGGATTTTCCTTTAAAATATTTGAGGGTTCCTCTGAAGTCTTCGAGATGGAACAAAACTAACTGTGATTTTTTAGTTGATAAGGTCAAGAGATTAATTTGTTGTTAGGGCACTAGGCATCTTTCATATGCTGGTAGGGCACAACTTATAACTTCGGTGATTTATGGTGTGCGTTCTTTTTGGATGGGCATTTTTTGCCTCCCTCAAGCTGTGGTTAAAGGGATAGATAAGCTGTGGAGGGATTTCTTGTGGGGGCAATAAGGAGGGTTTTCGGAAATTTCACATAGTTTCTTGAAAAAATGTTTGTCTCCTAAGAAATTTGGAGGATTGAATTTTAAGGAAGGGGGGTGTTGAAATAAAGCTCTGCTATACTCTTATGTTTGGGCTTTATCATCTAAACAGGACTCCCTCTAGGTACGTTGAATTCACTCTATCTATACGAAGAACGAGTCTTTTTGGAATATCTCGAGGTTTGGTGATTGTAGTTGATACTGGCATAAGCTATTAAGATTAAGGAGTGGATTTACACGTGAGGAATTTAAGAGCTTTGTAAAACGAGGGAGGTTTGTTTTGGATGGATCCAACTTGTCCTGTGTGTGGACATGTTCTTTTTGGACATGTTCTGTTGCATTGCCTAAGCATAGGTACTTGTTTTAGATGGATGCTCAGAGAAAATTATTGACAAGAGATGTCCTTAGTTTGAGAATTACTGGGATTGATCCAACTTGTCCTGTGTGTGGCTCCTTCATTGAAGAACATGATCACTTATTTTTCCAGTGCAGTTTTTCTCAGGCCTTATTTTAGACTATGAATACTTGGTTAGGGGATCGGTTCCTATTTGATGACCTATCCCGTTGCCTGGTTTGGCTTCAATCAGCCCAAATCTCCAAATTTGTTGTTGCGTGTACTGTTGCTGCATTTCAAGCTTTGGTTTATGTCATTTGGTGTATAGGAACCTTTGTTGCTTTGAGCATTGTAGCCATACAACTGATTTTTGGTTTTCCCAGTTAAAATGGGTGTTAAGATGCAGAGTTAGCAGATATAGAAGAAGAATCAAATCAGCTTTAGACAAGTCTATTGTTGATAGAATCTTGGCTTAGGTTGTATAGTTTCCAAGCCTTTTGGCTTTCGTGCTTAATTGAATTTTCTTTCCACAAAAAACATATTTTATTGTCACTTAAATCACTTGTTACGATTTTTATTGTAACAAAAAAGAAAATTAGTTGTCACAAATAAGACTGTTGTCACAAATTATTCAACAAATTGCACCGAAAATGTGTAACAGCTCTTATAAGTCGTCACAAAAACATCATTATTAGTGACAATAGTTTTATCTGTGACAACTATGTTTAGTTTTAATTATAACGGAAGTCGTAACAGTCAGTATAATGGACAACTTATATTGTCACCAAAGATTAAAGCATTTGACAATATTTGTATTCAAAAACCTTTAATTACGAAGTTATAAGTGACGACCATGTGACAGCTTCTCATCGTTACATATGCCTTTGTCGTCACAAAACATAAAACATTTGTGACAACAATTTCCATTCCTGTTATACGTGACAGTCTTTATTGTCACATATGCTTTTGTGTAATTAGGATTTGCTCATTTGTCACAACCTGTTTTTGTCACCAATCATTCATTTGTTACAACTGACTCCCATTTGGATTGAAGGGATCTCAAATTTCTAAAACAATATTAATAATCAATCGAGGATACAAGAGATTATTTATTAATGATGAGCAAATAACCATGACAAAACAAGCAAAATTTTGAAATAAAAACTTAAAACAAATAGTTAACAAGAAACTATTTCAGTTAGAATAACTTTGAAACCCCCTAAGTTATTCTATAATTCGAAGACCTTGAACAAATATTCTAGTTCTCTCATCTATAAAACAAGACGCATAAGTACTCAACTAAAACTCAGATAAACAAGACTTAAGAACATATTTCCTGGACATATCAAAGGATTAACAGCATATATCAAAGGTTTCATTCTGTTAATGAATACACATGACAGCTTGGTTGAAAAGAGAAGATATTTGAAATTTTAAATAAACTTACAATTGCTCATCAAGAGGCAGATCTTCTTTTTAGTCGCCCATTGGGAGTTGTCATGCTACAAAACAAATTTTAAAACTCACTGAGAATTTTTCAAAAAGCAAAAGATCCAGAAAACTGGTTGCCTGAGAGGTTCAGAGAGTCTGAAGGACTGGAAGTTGCCCAATCTCTGCAGGGATAGGGCCAAATAACTTATTGTTCTACAATAGCCTGAAGTTATAAAGCAAATATTAACCAAGTATAACAAACCACAACATCACAACTTCAATTCATCAAACCTCAGCCAACATGCAAAAATTCGAAGTATCCAATGGAAAACGAATCAAACAAGTAGTACATAACCAAAGAGAGCCAGAAGAATGCAAGTGGTAGAAGCTCACATTGTTTGTAGACAATTCAAATTCCCAATACTGGCAGATAAAGTACCCGATAATCCCTTGCTCACCATTTCACTGAAATCAGAACAGCAAATGAAATCATTCCCCCCAAAAATCATAAGAGAAAAGTAAAACAGTAGAACTAAATCAGATTGGAACAGTTTCTAGGGAACCAAACGAGAAATTAACTAAGATATCAGTATATAAGCTAACAAGGCAAGTAGCATAGTGAATAATTCTCAAGTATAGAGGCATAGAAATGCTAAAATCAACACAAGGTGTCTTGTCCAGATGGCAAAATATAGCCAGATTTCACAACAATAATACAAAGATGCCCACCTCTCTAACCAACAACAATCCATTTCTAACAGAAACAATTTTTACTACAGCATAACTGGTACCTCTGAAGTTTTTACCAGTCCACAAAGCACAATCAAGAAGTTAAGATGCATGGCAGTTGAACAATGATTAAAAAATTAACATGGATGTCAAGTTCAAGTTCAAAAAATGCATATTCAATTAGCAATTAAGTTGGTAGAAACTGACAATAATTCAACATTCAATTTATGTATCCTTCTGCTCAAAAAGCCAAATCTGAATTCGAGCTTTCTGCAACAAACAAATAAACAAGGAGCAAAATAACCATCTCAGAATTCAACAAATAACAAAAACACATTAACTGCATCAAAACAAAGACAAGAGAATGAGAATGAAAGAGTATCGGGAACTTCACTTTGAAGAAACCTGAAAATCAGGTTCTGATGCGGTGAAATCGAGCAAGAGCATGAGACAAAAAAAATCAGATGCAGAACAAAAGTCCAAACAAGAAATAGATACAAGGATAAATTCCAAAAGCCGAAAAAAAAGACAACGACGTACAATCGGTTGGGTCAGAGAATTTCAACAAAAATGTCCACTTAATTACTTTCCAACTAAAAATCAAATTTTGAAATTCAAAAAAATACAAAACATTCGTTGCAACTAAAATTTTCATAATTTGAATGGTCACAACACTGTATTTAATCCTATCTATATCCCTAATACACCTAATAGAGGATGTAAATTCAAATGGCAGTTCTTTGTCTTCGGCCAAGCAAAGCTAAAAACAAATAAAAATATGATCAATCAAGCAAACAAAGCAAAATGGAAAAAGCTAGAGCCCAATAATCTCAAATACAGGATGATAATTTACATGCTTTCAATAAATACAAGAGGTAGTTAAGTTAAGTCTTCAATCAAACTAACCTACAACTGAACCTAATCATTGCCTCTATAACATAAAAACTCAAAATAATTCTTCTCCTGCCAATATGAGAGTCTTACA
>CAOJBJ010757416.1:0-13896 GCA_948291685.1 Euphorbia celastroides
GAGAATATAGTGTTGATAAAGTATGAAATCATGTGGGTAAATCAAGTGGATAGTAGTCGAAATAGAAATGTAGATAATCCCTTGGGGGCAATGAAAGGGTAATCGGACTCAAAGAGTCAACGTGAGATTTGAACGTATTGGGTTTACGTTCGAAAGCGGATAAAATGTGAGTTCATTGAAGCATAACGGGTAAAAAGGGGAAAATTAATTAATAACTGAAATTGAATTTGGATATATTAATGTTATAAGATTATAAATGATTTGTTTAAAGTGGTGGTATTAGTAGTATACCACTAAGCAATTCAATTGCTTAGCGTGTAGTTTTTGTCTACACGTAGGTGCTGAAGAGTAGGTGGTTAACGGACCAAAGTCGGGAAGGCTGCGCCAAGGAGGATTTTCCTCAAGGTCATTATTAATTAATGTATATGTAATTATACTTTTGGTATGATAGAGAAAATGACATGTATTGTGAGGAAGGGTGTTATGTGTATAAGTTGTATTTTGTATATGTATATTATATTTTGTAAAAGTATGAAAGTGTTTGTATATTTAAAAGCTGAAAAAATGTATTTGTGGAAAGTTAGCCTTGAAAGCGTGTGTGTGTCGTTAAAATGGAAAGGATGAATGAAATCATTTAAAAGATTTGTATTTCGAAAAGGTGGTTTTTAATAAAAAGAGGTGATTTGTGGAAAAATGTAAGTGGTTTTTGAAGCGTGTTGCAAATTCGTGTAGCGGATAATGAATTTAGAATTGTGAACGGTATTTCGTGGAATGTGGTGTGAGTTTTGTGTTGTAGATTTAGAACATGGTTTTGAAATGATTTGAAGTGAGAATTGTGTGTGGAGATTTGAAGTGTAAAGTGGAAATTGAGAAGTTATAATGTGATTCGAAATCGTGTGCGTGTTGTAAAATTTGGTATGATGATTTTTAAAGATAAAAAAAAAATGCATATCGGATTTGCGATAAAAGGGGGCGTGTGGAAAGGTGTAGGTTCGTGTCGTGTCTCGCAAGTAACGCCTCTCAGTTATCACCGGGAAGAAGTCGTTACACAAGGAGACAATAATTAATTAGGTATTTTCTGATAATGTTATAAAAAATCCCCCCCACAAGTGTGAGAAGATGCTTTAACGTTTCGTTGTTTTGCCACTATTTTGTTTTGCAGGCTTTGACCGTTCTAGCGCACTCGTTAAGAAGAGTTGATATCTATACGTTTACCATCATGTGACAATGTGAACGTCTATAAGTCCGCTTTTGACTCATCAACTATGTGATATGTTGCTAGGGGACTAGTTCTTGTAGTTGTTGATTGGTCCGCGCTTTTCGAGTTGAGGACCTATTTCTTGTAGTTGTAGATTGGTCCACGCTTTTCGAGTTGAGGACCTGCAAAACAAACAAAAAACCCTTTGATGCTCAAATTAGTAAGAGATCGAGGTGGAGAATAATGTGAACAATCAGAATAAATCGTTATTATTGTATATTTTGAGGTTTAGAATGAGCCTTTATATATAGGCTAAAAGCAGTCATAATTAGACTAGAATTAGTATTTCTATTTAGAGATAAATATGAGATAATATAAGTTAGGATTCTTAACTCGATTAGGAAACAATAATTAATTAGGTATTTTGTAATAATGTTATCACTAAATATATTTAACCTATATAAAAAGTGATTACCTCTTTAAGAAGAGGTCTCCAGGTGTCATGGAAGCTTTTGAGGGACAATTAGTGTATATTTTAAGTAAAAGAAGAATAAAACTATTCTTAGTGGAGGATAAGCATGCCCAATTACGGAATAATGCCTTTTTTGTGGTCCAATTTTGCTTGCCATGACTTTCTTTAGCTTTTGTGACGGTAAATTACACAAGGGTGCTTCCACTATAGAGTTCCAAATCCTGTAAATTTTATTATTTATTGAAGATAAACTTGTTGCGGAAAAGAATCGAAATGAAAATTTTCCATAAATTTTAAAAGTCAGCAAAATGGGTGTCCGCGTGTGGTAACCTTTTATATAATTACTTGGTAAATGAATAGAAAGAGTGGAGAGTGCTGATTTTATAAATTAGCTATTAAACACGTAGCTTGTTTATATTTCCAAGAAATAACACATACAAATATATTTATGCACACATATATAAGTAGATTTGTAAGCATTTATGTTATATTTACCAATTTAAAATTCATTATACATTTTTTAAATGAATCAGAATTCTCTACCTATACAAAGTATTTAAATTCGAGATCTCAAATTTAAATGACTTGACACTTTTAACCATTCAATGCAAAATTATTTCACTGCTATTGCAAATCTAACTTCTACTTAAATCTAATCCAAGAGATTAATGTTTCTTTTTAACTTACTAACAATTGAATTATGATTTTATTCAGCATATTCAATTCGTTTCAATTCTAAATAAAATAATTTATAACATAGTTTTGGATAACTTTTTCGATGATGCTGTAAGATTGATCTCATAAGTAGTTTCCATAATAATAATTTTTGACCTTCCAAAACATAACTTGTTGTATCGGTATTAATCAATTAAATTTAATTTGATATAGTTTTTTTCAATGTCAAAATACCGTCCTAGTAAAATTCTAACAACTTATTGGATAACCGTTAGAATTGACAACCCAAATCGAACTTATCCACTTAAATGATGCATCAACTTTGGCCATTTGTACACGTGTACATATTAAACTATTAGGAGCCATGATTGGAGCAATGTGATGTGATTTTTTTTGAGTGGGAGCCTATTATATATATTTATATACATTGAAAATTGGCCAAACCAAACAAATATCACAACTACCTCTTCTCTTCACCATTGTTTTCTTCAACTACTCACAGAAAAATTGGTAGTGATGAAGAAGAAGAAGAAGAAGAAATTGGAAAACCCAAATGGAAAATGTCTTTCTTTAATCTATTAATTAGCCCTTAATTATGCGATTAAGGGAAAATGGCAAGTCATCTCACAGAGGCAAAGGGAAGGTTATGCCTTTCTTCCAGGCTTTTTATTAATCTTAATTTTGCTGCTTTTGCTTTTGTATTTTCTGTTTGTTTTACATTTTTTTTTTGGTATAAATGAGGTTTTTTGTTTGAATTAAACCCATTTTGTGCCATGTTTGTTTCTTCTTGTTGTTTTTGCTTTTACAGTCTTGTAATGGATACAGCTTTGTTTGTTTTATTTTGTCTATTTTTAATTACCTATTGATGAATTCAAATTTCTGGGTCTGTTTTTTTTTAATGGCTGTAACTTAGCAATTTAGGTTTTAATTTTTAGTAAATCATGTTATTGATTTGTGATATTTAGTCATCAAGAAAACCCATTTGCAAGATACTACAGCTTTTAGACCATGACAGAGTTGACCTCCAATTATTTTAACGAGATCTTTTGTGAATATTGCTATGAGATCTTTTAGGACAACATTTGATATACATATTTTTTTTTTTTCGAAAATATCAGATATTTTGTCAAACTCGTTATTTGGAGAGATCAAAACCGGAAGCACACATTGATTGGGAGTTAGTCGGGATTTAATTAAAAAAAAGTTGATTTCTAGATAAAGGGAAAATACTGAGATCAAATGTGTATGATGATTATAAGATTATACTTTTAGGATAAAATGGATTTTGGCCTAAAATTGGTTTGAGCACATTTTCATTTCATCAAATTCTACATATTTGTTTCATTATTTCGGTATTTAAGACAAAATCAGCTCAAAATAACTAATATTTTTAGTCACCACATCAGTAAGGAGCTGCTTTTCACTGTTTCAATTTTTTTTTTACTTTGAAATCATTAAATGGTAAGGACTTAAAAATTCACTCTAAGGTTCAATTTGATATTTCACTCGTTGAACTTACGTAACAGTGTTACATGAAAATTTCACTGCACTTTATTTAAAATTGACATAGAATTTTCAACTTTTAAAATTACAACTTCACTCAATGATTATTAAAGTATGACCTTTTGTACCCCTAAATGCTCTCTTGAACAACTTTTAATGTTGGAAAAGCAATAGCAAATCGATCCAAGTAAATAAATTGAATTGTTAAATTGATGTCTAGAGTATAGACTATAGCAATCATAGAAAGCATATAAACATAATTACATATCCATTTGATCACATTGGGCATACACTTTGTTCTTCTCTCTCACAATTGCTAATCCTTTGACCGCATAAGGCGGCAATGAATTTCGTTCCGTCGCCATTAAGCTTCAGTACAGTTCAGTCCAAAAGAAAGGGTCTAAATAATTTCTAATGTCAATCTATAACCTATTATAAGAACCACCAAGCATTGCAACTCATCATCATAGCAGTTTTTGACTAATCTGCTCCAAAACCAAGCAAGAACCTCAAAGCTTAATTCTGCCCTTAAACTAATCCATTAAATGTGCTATCAACCCGAAGAAAACATCAACTAGGAAAAAACATTGAGCTTTCCATGACTAACTAAACTATGAACCCCCGAATCTCGAAAGGGGATTACCGTCTAGTTTATACTTCAAAATAAGTGTATTCCCTACACAACTACACATTTATATTCTTATTTTCGTCGTTAACAAAGTTGTTGCCACAAGCTATGGCTATCAAAGATCAAGACTCTTTTTCATGGCTTCATAAACCAAGTATGTTATGCTTGCAGCAGGAACAACCTTTAGAAGATTTGGGCATAGTCCTTTGTAAAAACCTCTACAGCCTTCTTTCTCGAGTGTTCTCCAGAATACATCGGACATTCCCTTGTAGGCCCCGGCTTCCTTCGAATTTTGCGCCTGCAATCTGAAAATAAAACACCCCATCAAGCATTAAGCATGAATTTTAAATGCACAATGAGACAACAGCAAGGATAACGATACCAAAAAGGAAAACATGCCCCGTATACATAAGAATTTTAAGGGCCAGGTCGGGATTGCTTTTGTAGGCTGTTGTCCCAAAAAGCTCCATTATCCGGGGCTAGTTTGGTTTTGGGAAAGCAGTATCAAACAGTTTCTAAGGGCTAGTTTGGTATTGCTTTGCCAGACTTCTTTCCCAAAAAAGCTACATTTTCAAGCTATCCCCGAAAGCAACAACTTTTGATTTTGAGAAACCATAATTGGGAAGTTTCTAATTAAGTGGCATGGAAAAAAATGTGTTGTTTAAAGTTAAAATCTGCTTTTATAAAAAAAGTTCTTGGGAGCAACTTCTGGGGATAGGCCGCTAGCAATACCAAACAGGCTCTAACTGATTAGTACGAAGGGCCAAAATGGACTATCCAATACCAAAATCTATTGTCATAGAAAAAGTTTGCAAGAACAACTTTTTGTGACAGCAGGGACAAAAATACCAAACAGGCTCTAAGAAACATGATACCTTGTTTTAATAACCTGCAGTGGATAAACACACGTTGCTCCAAGGGCTCCTGATACCATACCACAACCCAATTGCACAATAGGACCCGGATCTACCGAATATGT
This sequence comes from Euphorbia celastroides, assembly GCA_948291685.1. NCBI lineage: Eukaryota > Viridiplantae > Streptophyta > Magnoliopsida > Malpighiales > Euphorbiaceae > Euphorbia > Euphorbia celastroides. The sequence continues at coordinate 5,456 of CAOJBJ010757416.1, forward strand.
AAAGCATTTAGAACAATAATTTTCTCTAATATCATAAACCTTCAATATTAATCAACAAAATAAACAAGAGATGAGATAACGTACCACACTCTGGCAGAATATACTGCTTTGACAAGTCTTTCAACGTCTCATATGCGGCAAGATCAATGCCTGCATAAGGGACAATCCCAAGAAGAGAAGGCACAAGACCTTTGTAAAAGGCTCGTGGTCCTTCGTGAAGCCATATGTCCCTTGTTAAAGGCCCCAACTTTGGAGCATTTCCACCTTCACAAGGGTAAGTCTGCAATCGGGTTTTTACAAGATCTAAAGGGTAGATAGCAGTTTGCGCCACTGCACCAGCCATACCACCAGCAAAAAGCCTCTCAGAAGGACCCGAAACATCCTTTTCTCCTCTAAAATCCCCAATTATATTCTTGAACAATTCATAGGCGTAAAATTTGATAGCACTTTCAGGTGCCACCTTCACAACATTTAATCCATTACCTCGGAAAAAACCAAGTAAGCCGTCTTCTTTCAGTATTTTTCTTACAGCAGGAACGATCTTTGCGCTTGTTGTCTGAACTTGTAAAACTACTTTCAGGCGATCAAGAGGGGCAGTTGCAGTTCTAGAAGCTGCTCCAGCTATTCCCCCAGCTATGAAGTATTTACTTCTGTGGACATGCTTCCTAATGCCTTCGGGAATAACTGCTGCCTCTCCTATGTCTACAAGGTATACTCTTTCCCAGTGATGATAAATGTTCTCTATAGTTGCTTCGTGTGGATATAGCAAGAGAAAATCTCTCCATTCCTCAAATGTTATTATTCCATTATTGTCCTTGTCAATGTGTTCCACAAAACTGGCAAGCTCCTCATCATCGATTTCGATTCCTGTGAATTAGAAACTGCCAGGGCTTATAAGATGAAAACAAGCAAGTCCAGAGCCAACATGTAAACTAATCGTATTGAGGTGAGAGATAATATTATTTGAAGGATCCAGATTATGGTTCAAAAAAATTGAAAATAATGCATAGCTAATATGGCAAGCTCAGTGCAAAAAGAAAATGGGTTTTGAAGAAGGATACAAATCAGATCAATCAATAGCATGAAAAGATAAGTAAGAAAGTGATAACTCCAGAAGGACGTGAAATACATAACCACTTTCAATAATATAAACACCACAATCTATCTTCTTCAGTTTCGTAATATTTTACAGCTCATCTTCTGTAAACTGTGCTTGCTTTTATGGCAAAGGAAATCAAAAGAAAGAAAAAACATTTAGTCTCACCACATAGAAGTAGGGGCTAATTAACTAACACAAAGACATAACATCAGAATTAACAAATGAATAACAAAATTCAACACTTAATCACACACAAACATAACCAGAATGAAGATATTTGTATAGAACTACAAAATACAAATAGATAACACAAAACAACCCTGAAATTAGGCCATCAAAGAATATGTGCTCTCCCTCAACTCGCACGAGGATCTTTCCCCATATCATACTGAAAAAATCAGCATTGACAAATTCAGTTCAGGTCCAACCAAGTCGTAAATAAGGATACTATGAATACGAATAGTCAAGAAGCAGCCACAAAGCAATTAAATGCAAATACAACATACTATTCAAGAGGTCCTCTAAAAATTGACCTTTTTTTAATAATTATTAAATCCTTGAAAAGGCTGGGTTTCGAACCCAAGACATCCCACCAACACATTGGAAGGTGTACCACTTGACCAAAGGCCAATTGGTCTCTAAAAATTGACTTAATAGATATAAAGCATCTGTCTTCACAACAGAGAAGAAGATTTGGAAATTTTTTCACAAAGATACACCTAGCTAACTATATGATGGAAAAATGAAACACAACACTGCCTTTCTGTTTTTCCCCAAAAGGAAAAGCTTCAAGTCCAACATTAATAGCTCAATCTAACAACACTTAGTCAAATTCAGCTGACAGATAGAGTTTAAATACACTATCAAACACCAAATAATTCAACTACAGAATTCTATCATCAATGTGATAGATCAATTTCAGTCCAACATGAATAGCTCAATCTAACAACACCCAGTCAAATTCAGCTGACAAATAGATTCAAAAGCACCATCAACCATCAAACAATTCAACTGCATAATTCCATCATCAATGTGATATATCATTTTCAGCCCAAACAGCAAAACAAAGTAAAGATCAAACCAAAGAAGAGAAATTCATTTTATACCAGCCTTAACAAGTGCATCCCAAAGCTCCTCAGGCAAAATGCAACCGTTGTGTTCGACATCAATGGCCTGAAATATCCGGTACAACTCCAGCTCTTTATCATCCATATACCGCCTAAACTCCTGATAATCAACCCGCCCATCTCTATTGGCATCACAGACCTTCAACAAATCCTTGGCGTACTTGCAGCGCCGATAAACCCACCTCGATCTGCGCGTAATCCAAGTATCCAACATTCGCGGCATCGAAGAAATTGAAAAGACTCCGAATCCTAAAATCCCTCTCTTCTTTCGTCTCTTGCAATGCCAATAGCACATGATCCATGGATACCGGAGCGGCCTGCTTAACGGAGCCGGAGCGGCTCGGGTTTTTCTCCACCTCCGGCAACCCCACACGGTGGTCCACGGCGTGACCCGCCCCGGTCATACTAAAAGACTCCCTAAAAACGCTATCCTTGAGTTTTGATCATGAATTGCATCAAAATGATTCTGGTTTCCGATTTGTTGCCACAGATCTCACAACTGAAACCAAAATTGACAATCGAAATGAAATCGAGCTTGAACAGAAATGCAGAAGAGGAAAAACGAAATCGGCAATGCAAGAAGTGGGAAAAGGCGGTTATCTGGCAACAAAATGGCGGGTGACGGAGGGGTAAAACTGCCCAGATATTATTGAGTTGGTAGGAGTTTGAATTGGCACGTGTAATCCACTGATTTTTGGGAACTGAATTGACGAGAAGATGGGCCTACGGCCATGGGTAAGCAAAAAGATAGAAAATTGAAGATAGTAACCAAGAACCATAGTGATAGGATGCGCCCATTTCAGGCTACAGCAATTGCAGTCCAAGTGTTTGATGAAATGCCTGAGAGAAAGTAAAGTGATGAATGCAAGTTCTGCAATCTCAATAAAAAATTAAATGGCGTTTGCTGTGTTATATTTGGTATTTGAAAATTGGAATTAATAAAGGAAGAAAAGGGCCAACGTGGGTATTGAAAAGGATATTCTTTTGTGGCTGGGGTAATCTTCTTATTTTTTTTTAAAATTGATTTGTCATTTAACAAAAAAATTTGATTTACCATGTTTTCCATATTGTTAAGAAAAGTCACTATAAATGTTAAAAAAAATTGACATGTAGAAAAGTTGTACAAAATCTTGTTAAAATACTATCATATCAGAATTTTTTTATTTGTAAGTGCTATACATGTGATCTGTTTGAATGATAAGTTGCCATAAGCTGTCGGATTATAATTATCCTTATAAGTAGAGGATGTAAAATATTTGTGGGAAGTTTATTTGACTGAAATTAATCATGCCAGACAAAGAATAGTAATTACAATGTGACAAAGATGTCGTAAAGAAAGTAGACTAATAATTTTTGGATCCAAGTTCACTTGTGAAATAATTGTATTAGCAATAACACTCATCTCATCATATGCTCAAATTAGTACATTAGCACAATCTATCTGACTCAATTTAATATTGTTTTCTTCAAATTGTTTTTTCTAAATTGTTTTTCAAAAAAGCTTTACTATATAACTTTTTTTAAAGTTGTTGATTTAATTTAAAAAAAACAAATCAGACAGTTCTTAATTAATTAATTAATGTAAAACGCCGAAATGTGTTGTTAAAAACAGAAATATGTAAATCTTTAAAAAGTTTGTAAAAACAATTTTTTGATACAATAGTTTGAACAGAAAAATCAAACAGACTCTTTTTTGACTAAAAACAAAGTCTAATATATCATATCAGAAGCTATTACGCCCTAATCAAAGGTGGACAAGACGAGCACCAAGTCCCCATAACTGTCGAAAAATCAGCTGCCTTAACTAACACATGAACGGCATGATTCACGGATCTATTGGTAAACACAATCCGGAAACAAGAAAAAGAGTCCAACAACATCTTACTTAAACCTAGAGGAGAGCTAGGAAAAAACCATTGGAGGTGATACATGTATTTTAATTTATACACAGTTTGTCCAACAACTAATATGTTTTATTTTAAGTAACTAATATGTGGCATTTGAAATTGGATCTTTTCTAAGTTCATAAATTAATGTGTCAATAGTTGTTTTGGACAAGTTTTGCATTATGAAACTATGATTTTAAAAAAGTTACAAATACCCAAAAAGAAAAATACATCTTTATGAAAATTATTGACGCCCATGTGTTATTTTAGTATACTAAGTAAAGTGTAGTACCCATCACTACATAATATTCACATCAGCAGCACTATTTGGTACGTGGTAGCCATCCATCACAATCTCTTCATAAAATAACTGAAAACAACATCCACAATCATTGTTGCAACAATTCATAAAATAATACACCTAAATGAACAAAAAAAAAACGTCAAAATTGGTTATTTACAATAGCCCATAATACCAGATACGAAGCATTTTTCATTATGTATCAGAAATATGCACACAAAACAACCATCTTTATTCAATCCTAATACTTTCTAAGAGCAATCTATTTAGTATCTTCTACTGTGTTCTGCAACTTTGTAAACACAAATCAAACCTCCAATTTCCCTCGAACCTTCACTATAATACTTGCATGTAAACGCCGAACTATATAGATTTTTTGTGCTATATGTGATGGTTAGTGATACATGATCGAATATATAACTTGTTTTTAACCGAATTTAGGCCAGAATCGGTTAGTAAGCATCATTTTTCTCTTTTAACCAAGCACGGGCAACGACTGCAACAACGACAACAGCTATCACCAGTCCAAAAAAAGCTGCTACCCATTTAGCATACACAGATGGTTCCATAGTTTCGTGTACCTACAAAAAGCAAAGACATATTTAGAGTTAGAGACGATAAAAAAGGTATTCGATAAGTTATCACTAATATTGATGTCACTTATCACAGGCCAGAAAAATCATGAATGCAACTGATTTTGTTCATTTGACTAACTTAAGTTTCTGAAGACGAATATTGAACACAAGCAATCGGGAAAAAACGTACATGTTTTTGTGAATATAAGTGAGGCATATGATTTGGTACTTTGTGTGCAACCAAAATGTAGAAAAGCCCCATAACTCCAGTGTGCTTCTGCAAACTGTTGTACTTGGATTCCAAAACTAGAAGTTCTCCATTGGCTATTGTGACAGAACTGGGTTTAGGATAACAGCTCGACATTCCAACTATGTAACCTGATTCGTTTCCTGCTTCTGTTCCCTTCCCATAAATTGGTACTGATGAACATATGACCTTTCCATCCTGAAATCGTCACAAAGAAGCAGATCATTAGATTTTTGGCTGCAATTGTTACCTTTTCCAGCAAACTGCACATATATCATGATTGAAATTAGGCCTAATACATCCAGGCTCCCCTGAATTTGCCCTTAACAGCCCCTCACACCCCCTATACTATCAAAAAATTACCAATTTTTCCCCTTCAACTTACAAAAATGCACCATTTTTCCACTAGACGCCATGTGTCGGCTTCTGATTGGCTCGACTTTGCAAGGATGTCATCTAACTAGAAGTTGACATGTCGAATTACAAGTTTTTGAGGTGCGTTTTAGACAGGTTTGGGGAAGAGAGAGGAATTTTTGAAAGTTAAGGGGTGCAAAAGGCTATTAGGGACAAGTTTGGGGGGTCCGGATGTATTAAGCCTTGAACATGAAAAGCATTTCGGCTTTGTCTCTTTAACACTAGAGTCCTACAGAACACTATACCATTGGAAACTTGGAATCTACTTAAAACTACGACACTCAAATGAAGCATCACAGAATAAAAAGTTAAAAGCTAAAGAGGGATAAAAAAGTTACCTCTCCATAAAGAGTGGAGCCTATCCCTCCAGTATGCTGGTGGGCAACTCCATAAATGACATAACCACCAGTTGGCAAGGTTACATATGTCCTCTTGATGTCAACACACTCATCATTAGCAATGTCGGTCGTTTGCAAGCTTCAACTCCATACTCAATCTGCAACAAGAAACTATTCATTCACAACGCCACAAAAAACGATGAACTATAGCATCCCCAAATGGGTTATATAGACATCTATCATACAATTGTTTTCGAGTAGATTTACTCAACAGTAAGAAAAATTCCAACAGATTACAGAACCTATTTTTTTCTCCAACTACTTAATCAAAAGAAAAATTATACTAACATATATAAGTAGCTCGGTTTTCTACTACCTGGCAGCCATTTTCTGGAGAGAATCCTGTAGAAACGTTGCGCCCTTTCCTAGTATCAGTAACATCGAATATAAAGATCCCAACAGGGATAATTCCATCATCCCAGTCAACCCACTCAACAGTATACCTCAAGTAAAGGCTCCTTTTAGCGCCCTGGAAACCCGGCTTCACTTTGCACTGTGTATGGCCATAGCAGCAGAGCAAACCACCTTCATAATCCGGCCTCAAAGCCCGGCCAAATTCATCAACCGTGACATTATACAAATCACACCTACACTCAGTGCAACCCAACCAATCCTCAACCCAACCGATCCTCAACTCATCAAATAGCATGTACATTAAGAAGCCATCTCTCTTCATATCCCGGGGGAATCACAGCAGGGTTACCGACTTCTATGCCATAGGGATCTGGCACATGTGTGTCGGTTCTTCGAGTTTCAGACCCGAGGCCAAAGTACTGCCTCAGAACACCGCCTTGACATATACCGTTGTTCTTTCCTATGATATGCTTTGATCTATTGGTAGAAACTTCATCTAAATGCTGATAGTATTTTACTACTAACCAATGGTGATGGTAAGTTTCATGAAGAGGAATAGAGTTTCCAGACTCGTCGATTACTTCGGCGGTAAAACTCTTTAATGCAATGTGGCCTCTAGGGAAGTCTATGTTGTAGTAATATCGGTTTTCAACTGATCCAGGTTCCAGCACAAACTTAGGGCAAAGATAAGTTGCAGATTTCAATGGATTTTTGTTTTGCAATGAAGCCTTAGTATGGGATGAGCTAATCACCAACATCAAAATTGATAGCAGAAGCAAGCTTGCTTGAAAACAATGCGCCATAGCGCCTGCCAGTTTCAATACAGATAACAAATTAAAAACCACAACATACTGAAGCACAAGTAGCAATTCCAATTAAGTTTGAATAATCAATTCCATGAAAATCGCTAGCCGGAAACTACAAGATCGGCGGCAAACATATTTCAAGTATTACTCGTAATCGAATTGAATCAACTTCAATAATCAGAGAAATTAATACTCTCTACTTTTGTAGGAAGGGAAAACGAAAGAGCGGAGAGAATCAAGAGGTCAATCAATTGAATTTTGAAAACATCGAATGGTAAAAGGATTATGAATAACAGTATTTGTTCTACAGAAAGGAATTACCCAATTAGAAGGAGGAATTGGAAGAATGACTGAAAGAGAATCTACGAGCGTTCTGCAAAGTTGAAGCAAATCGATTTCCCAAAAGTGGAAGATTTTGTTTGAGGCTTTCAGCGGTAGTAAGGATTTGTAAGCGTTGAAGATTTTCCGCCATGAAAGTATTAGCAAAGCAGAAATCTCCATTTAGCGCCACGTGTATGTTTTCTTTTTTTCTTCTGTAACTATCAGTTCTTCTATTAATGATAACACTATAACACATTTTAAGGACCCCTGCATTATATACTTTTTCAATTTATTACAAAACATAAGTATTTGTTGTAAATATATATTGATGTCCATTATTAATAGACATGTAATTCCTCCATTTATATATATTTATTTGTATAATTCATCTCTTTTGATGTTAATGAGATTTGCCTATAAATATAGACTTGTTGTACCTTATGCATGCTAATGTGAATAAGAGATTACTCATTTGCTCTCCATATTTGTTATCTTCTACTTTCCTATTGATTTATATTTTTATTGGTTTATATTATTTACAACACATTATCAGCACGAGTTGCTCTTTCAGAATATACAAGAATATCACTCAATTGATATGATGAAGAAGTTTTGTTTATCTACCACTAATTCTTTTATTTTGTTGTTTTAGTTTATTCTCCATGCAAGAATTGTTTAATCGTTTCGGATATTTCTTTGTTGATAAAACTTATGCATCCAAGGAACACTCTTTCTTCAACAATGATTCACAATTTTAGTAACGGGTCCATCAAAATATATTATGAGGTTATTATTTTTATTTTTATTTTTGAATAAAAAAATGTACTCTACGTTGTTACATTGTAAGAAATGGCAATTGCTACAGTTGATTGCTAAGGATCCCCTAGATCCGTTGTGAATGTTACAAGAGAAA
>CAOJBJ010758031.1:0-15867 GCA_948291685.1 Euphorbia celastroides
TCTGTTAATTACCTGTTAATATCAGCGATCAAAGGCGAAGCATAAATGCTAGAGCTCACTTCCGTCTGCCATCTCAGCTCCAAGTTTCTAGGGCACTGCGTATTCAACAACGCATCCTCGTCTCTACACAGAAACACCACACATATAAACCCAAGACACTACAGTATGCTAACAACAAGAATGAAATTCCACCCGATTCAGGAAAAATTCGAAAATTTCCCCAAACCCAAGTCAAACCAATTCAAATGGAGATCGAAGGGGGGAAGTGAACTCACATTTCGAGATGTCCGATTTCATCATCGGTCGCCGTTCTCTCCCGAAATTTGTTCGTCTTAGATTCCTCTCCTCCATTAACAAAATACAAAGAAGCGGCCAAAAGCAAAGAAATCAAGAAAACCCAAGTGAAAGCGGAGGATTTCATGATCTTGCGCGGAGAGGGAATCAAATCATGTATCGGAGAGAGAGGAAGGGGATTGTTGCAGTTAGTTGACGGGTGAAAACCGAGAAATCGGAAGCTGATGATAAACCCCTGAAAGGGTTTGCTTCGATTCAGTGGATCCGAGCTGCGGTTTTGAGAATTTGCATTCAGAGTGTGGAGTTTACAGAGACGAAGACATTTGCAGTGGTCAAAACGACACGCCGTACAGTTACAATTCCCCCGTTTCAAATTAGAACACTACATAGATATCCAAATTAGGGCGTAAATGAGATCACTTTTTCAAGTTCGGTTCAGTGTTTAATTCTACAAAAATTTGATTCGACTCATGTAGAATTATACTGAATAAGTCAAATTTCAACTCGAAAACATATAAATAAATTTGTTTTATAGGCTTGTGAACTAGTTCAATAAAACTCGCAAATGAAATTGATAAAATGCGTTATTTATTTATTTACTTACTTATCTATAATATAAATAAGTTTAATATCCTTTAAAAAACCTCAACTTTTCCAGATTTTCAATTTATGACCCAACCTATCGAGGTCACCGTTCAAAGACTCAACCTTTGGAAAAATGGTTCAAGGACCTTATCCCCACTCACCCAGTTGCAGTGTAATGCGTGCAATACACGCTGTTGCCATATCATACGTTTTACTATTCAAACCAATTAACATGCGCCACATCATTTTAAAAAATAAAAATGATAATTAAATTGAAAGGGAGTAAAAGCCTCACCCCCTTTTCTGCTTCTTCATCACCGCCACCGACGTCAAGAAATTCGGCCCCCCGCCACCTCCTGAAAATCTCCATCGCCGGGAAAAACTACACCCTCGGCCTCCTCTCTTCTCACCGTAAAACATCATCACCGACCCCATTTTGAGATACTCAGTCTCTTCTCTTTCAATTTCGGCCTCTAACGTCATCGCGAAGACGGCAGTGGTGGAGCGGGTTACTCAACGGTGGAGCAGATATATCCGTCCAAACTTCTCAAAGCGCTCTGACGATCTCGTCCTCAGTCGGTGAAGGGGGGAAATCAGAGAAACCGCCCATATAGTGCTGGTCTTCGCCGCCGCTAAACCCTTTTCAGTTCCAATAATTGCCGAAATCGATCTATGCAAATACTATCCATTGGAGCTTCCAGGTGATTTGGGGATTTCTATGTTTGTTTTAGTTTTAGGGTTTTGGTTGTGTAAATCTGCAGAAACTCAAATTTGTTGTTGATGATTTTGTGAATTATTGGACAGAAATGAAATAGGAAATCATAATATTTGCTAAAAAAATTTGTGAATTATTGCCCAAAAGAGTCTGTTGAGGATTCGATCTTTGGATTTCAAGATCAAATCTGCCCTCTGAATTCGTTCTTGGTGCAGGCTCTGTGCGTGGATATCTTCATTTAATTGAAGGGGTTCTAATTCATTTTATGAGTTTTGATATCAAATTCATGTTCTTTTGTTGATTTTTAGTTGAATTAGGTTGATTCTTTTGTTGATTTTGGTTGATTTTAGCCCGAATTTTTCCTGGAAATTTGGTCACCGGATTTCAGTTGCCGGAAAAGTGAGACGCGCCGGAAAATTCATTACTTGCCACGTCGGACGCCACGTTGGCATAAGGACCTTAGTTGAATCACTTTTCAAAAAGTTGAGTTCTTAAGTGGTTACCTTAATAGGTTAGGTCCTTAGTTAAAAAAATTGGAAAATATGAGGCCCTTAAAGGGCATTACGCCATATAGATATAACAAACCAACACATTCTTTAATTATGTAAATAAGAGATGCATATTTAAATCGAATGCAGCTATAATATTGTGAAGTCAAACTATAATTCTGAACTTGATTTGAAGTTCGAACTTGGCTTAAGTTCAATAAAAAAATTAAGTAAACATATTGTACATACATGCTTTAACAAGCTCGATTTAGAGATGAGTATTGAGTTCGGTTCAAACTTGAGTTTAGCAAGATGAGTTTATTATGACTTATGTATTGGACAACGTATCAAGTGATTTTAGTTTATTTTTTTTGAATGTTTGGTAGTACTAGGTTAATTGTTAGGTGATTTTATAATATAAGTTTATAGTGGTAGACATTCTTTTTAAATCAAAAGTTATATTCAGTCTAGTTATGAAAGTTGCCCTTAAAAATCCATACTTGTAAAGGGTTTAATCTAGTTTACAAGTACCAATTAGTTTTTAATCAAGCGATATATCTATTAATATGAATGGAAAAGACTAGAAATTGAACTCTAACTCATATAAAAAGTATACATCTTAAAATAAAAAAAAAGTTTGCGAACATGTAGGATCACATATCGAGGCATGGTTATTTTTTTTAGGCCTAATGCCTAGTTAACGGCTTGAACTTTCCCAAAATTTTTAGTTAAGGGCCCAAAGTTTACCGCGTTTCAGTTAAGGTCTCCAACTTTCAAAAAGTGGTGCAGTTGAAGGCCTGTTACTGACGTGGCATCCGACGTGTCGGCAAAGTCACCGGATGCCACGTCAGCAACAGTCCCTCAACTGGACCACTTTTTAAAAGTTGGAGACCTTAACTGGAACGCGGCAAATTTTGAATCCTCAACTAAAAATTTTAACAAAGTTCAGGTCTTTAATAAAACATTAACCCTTTTTTATATAGAAATTAATGTATAGTTTTATGCCTCGTAGTTAGATAAGAGCAATGATAACAAAATAAAAGTACTACTATATAATTTATGAGACAGGGGAGTAGATGGATTCAATGAATTGTGAGAAGTGGAAGCATCCAATTTGCAATTCCAATTCAAATCAAAGCAATCATGCAGCGTGATCCACTTTTAAAGCAGAACCCATCTTTGACTATAACTTTGACTAGACCTTTCCTATATATTCTATACCCTCCTATACCATTTTCATCCTATCCAAAATCAACCAACATGGACCTCATTTTCATTTCCTTGCTTTCTATTCTCTCACTACCCTCTCTCGAACTCACATCAGCAGCCTGCCACGTGGACGATGAAGCCGGTCTATTGGCTTTCAAGTCCGGTATAACCCGCGACCCGTCGGGCATACTCGCCTCATGGAAACGGGGCACTGATTGCTGTACTTGGCCAGGTATATCGTGCTTATCGGAAAATCGGGTTAACTCCATTACGCTTGTGGGTCAACCCGATAAGCCCAACAGCTACTTATCGGGTACCATTTCGCCTTTGCTCGTTAAACTACAATACCTCGACGGCATTTACTTCCAAAACCTAAGAAACATCACCGGTCCATTCCCGAGTTTTGTTTTCGGGTTGCCTAAACTCATGTTCATTTACATTGAAAACAACAGGCTTTCGGGTCGGATTCCGGAATCCATAGGCAACCTGACCCAACTTGATGTACTGAGTTTAACCGGGAACCACTTCACCGGGCCAATACCGAGTTCGATCTCCAAGTTAACTCGGTTAACTCAGCTCAAACTCGGCAACAATCTCCTCACCGGAAAAATCCCGCCGGAGATCAGCAAAATCAGGAATTTGTTCTACCTCAGCCTCAAATTCAACTCACTTTCCGGCCCAATCCCTGATTTTTTCTCGTCATTTCCTAATCTGAGATACCTTGAACTTTCCCACAACGGATTTTCCGGGAAAATCCCAAATTCAATATCATCACTATCATCAAAACTAGCCTATCTCGAGCTCGGATTCAACAAATTATACGGCAAAATCCCAGACTTTCTCGGCTCTTTCACAATTCTCGATACCCTAGATCTTTCTTGGAACAATTTCACCGGAACAGTACCAAAAACATTTGCAAATCTCACAAAAATTTTCAATCTTGATCTATCTCATAATTCTCTCACCGACCCATTTCCGGCAATGAACGTGAAAGGAATCGAATCACTCGATTTGTCCTACAACCACTTCAATCTCGGAAAAATACCCAATTGGGTCACCAATTCTCCGATCATTTTCTCATTAAAGTTCGCAAAATGTGGGATTAAGATGAAATTGGACGATTGGAAACCAAAGCAGACATATTTCTATGATTTTATCGATCTCGGAGACAATGAAATCACCGGAAGTCCAATTGGGTTGTTGAACAAGACGGATTTTTTGATTGGGTTTCGAGGATCGGGGAACAAGATGAAGTTTGATTTGGGGAAATTGAGGATTGGGGAGAAATTGGTGTTCTTGAATTTGGACAGGAATTTGATTTATGGGAAAGTGCCGAAGAATGTGACGAGGTTGGCGAGTTTGAATGTGAGTTATAATCACTTGTGTGGGCAGCTGCCGCCGACGAAGTTCCCAGCGAGTTCGTTCGCCGGCAATGATTGCCTTTGTGGGTCCCCACTTCCGCCTTGCAAGGTTTAGGAAGAAAGAGTTTAGGATTTTCCACTTATTTGTAGTGTCCAATTTTAATGTTGTTGATCAATTTGGTTTTATAATAATCTAGTTTATGCTAATGTATTTCTTCTTATGGTTGAATAAAACATTCGATTTTCTTATATGACAATAGTATAGTTATAATGTTGTCTGGAGACTACCAAACTTTCGATGTAGAAAAATGTTAATTCTCATAATAAATTTTGCAGGTATGTGCGTCTCTCTGCAACCATTTTCTCATATGTTTGCATGATATTGGGACAATTTATAAATTTTACTATTGACTATGGAGTTCAAAACTCTCAATTATTTATTTTAAGGAGAAATTGTCAGATTTATCTAACATATAACCCAAATGTCACTTTGTCCATTTGTTAATGTTTGAATCATTATTACTAATAAATCTAGCAGGCTTACGTTCTAAACTTTGCAGCCAAATATGACAATTACTATGAAACACATTTATTTCTTAACTATCGGGATTCTATCTGATCATGATTTGCAATTAAATTCCTGATTGTTTTCCATTTTTTTCTCTAGATGAATCTTCCTTCATTGAAACAGAAATACATTCGATAGTTTGAAATTGTTCTCACATATCTTTATCTATTTCTATTCGTTTCTCCTCCAATTCAGCTCTATTCTTAGTTGGATTTTTGTTGTTATATTGTTCAGTTTTCTTTTTCGCGATTCATCATCTTCCTTTTGTTTCATCTTTTAACTATTTATTCTTCGCAATTCGTTTCTATTAAATAAACGGCATCCTTCAATTTTTTTTCATTGATAGAATGGATGATATTATGGTTTGCGCTTCAATAATATATGGACATTTAGGAATCAGTTTGAGGAGTTTCGAGTCGCCGGTATGTTATTGTTTGGCTCATCAATTTTTCATTATTCAAGAGTTTTATGTGCTGACCTTGAATATGGATGAAAACTGAGACGAACTCCATATTTGTTATCATGCTAAACCAGGATTTCCTCTAATTGTAATTGATGATGAGTTTTCTTTACATTTTAAGTGGCGTTGATGTCTCGTACTAGTGATAAAATGGAGCATTCTTTGTGTTTATCCTCAATTGTGAAGTAAATTTTTGTTGATAAAAGTATATAGATTGTACACGCTTTTATTGTGATTTAAACTCAAATTCCACAATGATTTTGACATTAGATCTTAAATACTATTATCTTTCATAATATATGACAGAAATTTCCCATCATTGATATATCGGAGCACTGCATTGAGCGTGTATAGACTAAACATATATTTAAGGATACACGTGTTCAAGAATGCCATGACTTATTTTGCTATATAGAAGAAGTTCCTGTTTATAACTAGAAGTCACGTTTGAACCAGTATGTCCTTATATGTAAAGAGGTATCGTGTCCATCCATGATGAAGGCAACAAAGATATCAAAGTTTTTGTCACGTTCAATTTATTTTTTTTTATCAACGATGATCATACTTTGAATTATCATTTCATTTAGGCCGAATGCAATAAAACCCCCTTCGACTTGGCAACTTTTACCCCTTTACACCCTCAAGTTTGAAAATTACTCATTACTCCCCTCAAGTTGGTAAAAAGGTCTCATTAACCCTCTCAAGTTTGAAAAAAAGGTTCGATTACTCTCTCGGTGACACGTGTCAAAATATTAGTATTTTGACTTTTCAAATATATATATATATATATCTTTGAAAAGTCAAACTAGTAATATTTTGACACGTGTCACCGATCCAATCAGTTGACACGTGTCACTAATGAGTAATGAGACCTTTTTTCCAAACTTAGGGAGGTAATGGGGACCTTTTTGCCAACTTGAAGGAGGTAATGGGTCATTTCAAACTTGAGGATGCAAAGCGGCAAAACCTGCCAACTTGAAAGAGGTTTTGATGCATTTGACCTTTTATTTATTTACGTACAATATAAGAGTTTAAATACCGTTGTTAGCATACGATATTGGAGTTCAATATTGAAGTGAGTTGCTTAGAATTTCAAATACATAATTTACATAACTTGTTATTTGACTTTAGATACTTACTTATTAAAATCAATAAGACCAAAACAAATCATTTAACTTCACATACATATTTGAAACCAACGAGACCAAAACAACATTCATAAACACATGGTCCCTATATTGTACAGGTAAACAAAATCCTAAATTTTCATGAGCTAGAGTTATTAATTAACACGGTTATTCCATCAATTTCTCATCAACAAACGTTACATACTTTGTGTCAAACATTTGTTAACTCAAATGTACAATAAAGATATTACTTATGAAGTGGACAAAACAAAGTAAAAAGTATTTCACGTGATCACAAAGAAATATGTCATATGTATCACCATATGTCAACATAATTTCAATTCTAATATTGTTTTTAATATTCTAAAGTAAATTTTGCAGAAACGACACAATTGTCACTTGCGTTAACTTGCTTTCTTCATCATTTTCTTCGTCGCTGTCGTTTTTCGTCATCCCATGAAGGTATAATGTTAGCACGAATCACTTTCGTTTCAAGTTCGGTATTAATCTTTGTTGGTCATGGTCTTTGCTCAATCAAATATTCCGTTGTGTTCACTACAAATATACCACAATTGTTGACAAAACACAGGTAAAGACATTATGCAAAATTGATATACAATGTTAACTTAAATAGAAGCAGTTTTAACTGGAATGTTACCATTCGTTTGTTGTGCTATATATGTTTTTGACAAATTAAGAACTCAATTTTTTTTTGTAGTATTTGAACACACATATCTTAACTTTTATCATATCATACTCACAAAGACTATATTTTCATGTTTTTGAACAGTAATACCACTCAGTAAATACAATTATTATCTATTACTTATATACAGGGACGGTGGGAGGGGGTCAAGTGTCCCCCTCCAGTCGGCCGGAACAAGAAAATCTCAGATATCGGTGTCCCCCTCAAGAAATCGACGACGACGTCTTTTACTGTTTTAAGGTTGAAAGGAAGAAGAAGACGATGTAAAATCTTCTTTCATCAGTTGATTGGGCTCAATCCGGCGTCGTTTTAGGGTCCTAATTAATTACAATCAAGCTTTGAAAAGTCAACCAAAGTATTGCCCACCGTTAATCCCTCCATTCGCTGTTAATTATTTGTTCTCGAGAATGTATGGTTCGGTTTTCGGTTTTTAATAATGCATATATAACTTATAGTGTTCACGCTATTAAGCTTAAAAAACCTAATTAACCAAAAAGCCGAACCATTATATTTCCAACGGCCCCAACCGTGCGCCCCTCCACTTTTTCCTCTCAATTCTCAGTATCTCGCAAATTGTGCCTAATTGTATGTTCTTTTTCTTTGAATATTGTTTTCTTTTGAACATTCTAATGGTATATGTTGTATAGCTCGTGTCACTTTGTGTTTGTGGTTGATACTTGTTCATCTAAGTATAACTCCTCTCTCTGTGGATATTAGGATGCAGCCCCTAACCCCTAAATTGCCTGTTTTCGCATCTCGAATTAAGGTACTTTGTTAAGCTTTTTTTAGTTTCGATTTTTTAGGGCTTAAAGCATCTGACCCCTTCGGTTTTTTGTCCGGCGCCCTTGAACTTTTAAAAGATTCTCTTACCCTTAAATTTTTTAAAAGTTTCTCACACCCCTTTCAAAAACTTTCAAAAGTTTCTCTCGCCCCCTTAGTGCCACGTGTCAACTTTTTAATTGAATGACATGTTTGAAAAATCAAACTAATCAGAAATCGACACATGAAAACTAAGGGGCTGTGAGAAACATATGAAAGTTTTTGAAGGGGGAGAGAAATTTTTAGAAAGTTGGGGCGAGAAAAACTTTGAAGAGTTCATGGGGTCGGACAAAAAAATGAAAAAGTTCAGGAGGTCTAGATGTATTTAGCCATTTTTTAGGGTTAGATCGGGGTTTATTATAAGCTGGATTCAATAAACAAATAGCTGCTGTTCACCTTAATTAAAATGCTAATGAAATCTAGCGTTCATGGAGAAGCATGTAGGTAATTGGTATATTGTTCTTTTCTAAACCGCAGCACCTCGTTTCTTCAACTATTTATGCATGTTAGTTTATTATTTATTTATTTATTTATTTGTTTGTTTTCTGAAGCTTGATTGGAATAGTTTATTAGTTCTGATTGCAGACAGTGAATTGTCGTTTCCCGAAATTTTTTTTTTTGTAGGTATTTTATTCATCCTGTGGAATTTTGTATTGTCTTGAAAATTAATCTGCAGTTCTCCCAGCGACAGAGATGTACACATCACGGAATTGACAAAGCCAACCAAGAAATTCTCTAGACTCTGACTGAATACAATAATAAGCTAAATTAGTTATTAACATAATTCCTAGCTTATAGAGGTTTAGGCTTTGAGGCTTCCAAACGACACTAAAGTACAATCAGAACAAAATAACAAAAAAGAGATCTTATTTGTAAATTTTATGTTGTTGGGTTGCTTGTTTTCTTTGAATGGCCAGCTTGTGCTCTTTGTATATGATTCTTACTTATTAGTGCTTCAACTTGATTCAAATCTTGAGTTACTAATACCGGTGATGTATTCTTGTGTTCAAATCTTGTTCATCAATAAAACATAATGCTTTTGTATGTTTATTGTATGCAAAATGCTGCTGCTGGATTTACTTTGAATGCTGTATTGCTGTTTGTTTGTTTAGTTTTTTTTTCAAACAAAATGGCTGCAGTAGGGACATTAAGCCTTAAGGCATATATGGTTAGGCCTAAAGTGATGTTCTTTTACTGTTGGGTCAGATGAAGGAAGCTACTTCGATCCAGGACCCTTCAGATCTTGATGTTGGGCTGAATCCTTCCATTACTTCTGGCAAAATTCCCGCTGTTCCATTGCCGGGTAAATTATGGTCTAGTTCTCTGCTTTCTTTAGTTCTATGTTAATTAGCTGGTTTATAAAGCAAATTGGATGCTGAAAACTGAAAATTTCCCTGTTTTTACTTTTCATTTTGATTCTGGATTTGAGTTTTGTTCCAAATCATGTAATGTTTTGTCCATATGCTTTTGATAATTGGATTAGATTGTTGCAGGTATTAGCTTTAGCCTTTATGCTTTGAATTCTTTTATAGTTCTTGAAAATTCGGTTCTACAGTGGACTAAACCGAACAGAACCGAATTTATGTCGGTTCGGATTTTGGACTGAAACCGAATTTGATCTCCCCTATTAGTGACAGCAGGACAAGAAGAAAGAAAGATAACCAGAAGGGATGTAAAAGAGGAAGTGAAGAAACAATTATGGCTAGCGGGCCCTTTGATTGCTGTCAGTTTATTACAGTACTGTTTACAGATGATTTCAGTTATGTTTGTTGGTCATCTCGGTAAATTACCCCTCTCTGGAGCTTCAATGGGCAATTCGTTCGCTTCCGTCACTGGTTTCTATGCACTAGTATGCATATGTCTCCATTTTCCCCTCATTTTCTACTGTTATATTGCCGCCGTTTTCAATTTTTCGGGTTCTTGACAGTTGGGAATGGCTAGTGCACTGGATACTTATTGTGGGCAATCGTATGGAGCAAAGCAGTATGAGATGTTGGGAATTCATATGCAGAGAGCCATGTTCGTATTGTTAATTGTTAGCGTACCGCTTTGTCTGATTTGGGCCAACACTGAATCTATTCTGATTGCTTGTGGCCAAGACCATTCGGTTTCTGTTCAAGCTGGAATTTATGCTCGTTACATGATTCCAAGTCTGTTTGCTTAAGGCCTTCTCCAATGCCTCAGCAAATTCCTTCAAACTCAAAACTCTGTGTTCCCAATGACCATCTTTTCAGGCTCACCTTTTCTTCAATGCAACTTAAATCATTTATAGTTCAACTGTCCAAGATTGAAAGAATGTTTGTGTTATGGTATAGGAATAACGGCACTGGTTCATGTGGCAGGTTGTTGGATTTTGGTGTTGAAAAGTGGATTAGGAATCAAAGGAGCAGCTTTGGCAACTAACATTTCGTATTGGGTGAATGTGGTTTTGTTGGGATTATATGTTAAATTGTCGCCTACTTTTTCTACAACGTGGACTGGCTTCTCAATGGAAGCATTGCACGATATTTTTGCTTTTCTCCGGCTTGCTATCCCTTCTGCTCTTATGGTTTGGTAATTTTCTCTATTGGTCTTCTTTAATGTTCATCGTTGCTGCTTTTCTACTGTTAATTAGAGACCTTTACTTGTACAGCATGGAAATGTGGGCATTCGAATTAATGGTTCTTCTATCGGGTCTTCTCCCTAATCCATAGCTGGAAACATCTGTGCTTTCTATTTGGTCTGTTTCACATTGCACATTTGAGTCTTTATTAAACTTAATCATTGAGAGAAAATGAATGAATTATGCGATGTTTTCTTGGATAAATTTCAGCCTGAATACGGCATTAACAGCTTGGATGATCCCCTATGGACTGGGTGCTGCTATAAGGTGACTCAGTGGGTTTGTTATTAATTACTATAGAATGGATATAAAAAATCGTTTGTTCTGTTGATTATTGGATTTTTGTTATGCAACACTCGGGTGTCAAATGAACTAGGGGCAGGGAACCCGAAAACCGCAAGATTAGCAGTATATGTGGTAGCGTCGATGGCAGTTGGAGAAGGAATAGTGATAGGAGTACTGATATCAATACGAAAAGTATGGGGCCATGCTTATAGTAACGACATTCAAGTTATCAAATATGTCGAAGTTATGTTGCCTCTTGTTGCTACTTCCTTCTTCTTCGACGGATTTCAGTGTGTTCTTTCAGGTGATTCCTTAAGCCGAGTTTTTATTTTTTGTCGGGCCGATCATATCTTCCATTTTACTTATATTTATTTAATCATTGGTGGATATTGGAATTGAATTAGGGATTGCTAGAGGATGTGGATGGCAGAAGATTGGGGCTTTCATCAATCTCGGTGCTTATTATCTAGTTCTAATCCCTTGTGCAGCTGTATTTACTTTTGTACTCCCCATTGGAGGAAAGGTACCATACTCGATGTTAGGCTCTATTAGGTTTGTAATCATTCATTAGATGCATCGTGTTGCGGTCAGCTATAAACTGCATTTTTTCACAATTCAAAGGACAAAACTTTTCAACACAAATTTTTTCGAGATTTACGTTCACTACTAACTAGTTAAATAGAGCTAATGCAGCATTTGTTGATGGTTGATAGGGGCTGTGGCTTGGGTTGATATGTGCACTCATTACACAAAACCTGTGTCTTTTAATCTTTACTATTAGAACTGACTGGGAGAAAGAGGTAAGCAGTTCAAAGTATACGAAAATTGATTGATTATACAAATATTCCAAGTATTTATTTTGGTAAGTTCTTAGGCAACGAAGGCAAAAGAGAGAGTGAACGCCATGAGTCCTGAAGAAATGGAATTGTCTAATATAGCAGTAGAGGAACAACGACAATAGTTTTAGGATGGTGGACTGAAATAATCAGATGATAATAGGACTAAATGGGCGGCAACACTAGCCTAATTATTTGATGGGTTTTCTATTTTAATAGTTTGATTGTTGGGAAATTTATATGTACATAGGGTTTTTACAAAGTATTTATGCATATTATTTCCACACATCTTATTGATTTGCGGTCTAATGAGGTTTGGATTTTTCTTGCTCTTCAATTCCAATTTCAGTCGATCCGTTTTTTGACTTCGGTTCCAGTTTCAACTCTGATTTTGATCGTAATGTTGAAATTGATCTCCGCTTTTAAACGGTGGAATTCGCTGTCACAAAGGTTATGATTTTTTCACTTCTATTCTGATGTTGACAAAAAAGAGAAAATTGTAGATATGTTTTTTAAGAGAAAATTTCATGAAATGTCTTGTAGATTTGTTGGTTTTGAGCATGGGAGGCATGAATTGGGAGAAGTAGTAAGTGACAGCGTTTTTATGTAAGGTATTAGGTATATATATTGTATATGTAACATATATGTAATATCATGTAATAATTCTGTAAAACATATATTGTGTATATGTGAGGGATGTGTAAAGTTGTTTTTCTTATTAAATTAGTTCAGAATTTTATGTAAGGGACATATATATTGTATATGTGTAACATATGTAATGTTTTATAATAATAATTCTATAAAACGTATGTAACGTATATGTAACAGATGTGTGTAGTTGTTTTTCTAATTAAATCAGTTTGGAATTTTCATGTAAGACATAGCGAATGCTATTATGTAAGTTAAAGAGTAAATTTCAAAAACTTTCCTTGAGGTTTCGACTTTTTTGCAAAAGCAATCCTGAGGTTTTTTTCCTATCAAAAGCATGCCTGAGGTTTCGATCAATTAGCAAACGTGATTTTCTATCCAAGAGGAGTTAAATGATAACATGGTAAGGTACAAAATAGGAAAGCCATATTTTTCTGGCCTATTTACCCATTTCACTCTAACCCATTAACCCAAATATATAACTCTAACCCTAAATACTAACCCTATCACAATCACGCTGGAATCGTCGTCGGTGTTGTCTCTTCAGCCACCAGTAAACGCAAAACTGACCGAAAATTGCTCTCTTCTCTTTCCACTCTCCTGCAACCTCATTTCTTCGCCAAGATACCTCCACATCCGCCTGAAATGTGAGTCTCGCCGCCTAAATTGTCTCCCTTACCCTGATTTGCACTCTCGCCGGCGCAATAACCACTACACCATAGATTGTCTGTAGCAACTATAATAAGAAGTGTTGCTTTAAAAGGATTGCAAGAAGGGTGGAAAAATGACCCGTTGCAACACTACTTAAAGGTGTTAACAAAAGTTGCAATATACACAAAATTCATTAAGGAAACCATTTATGAATTGTATATAAATATAATGGTGGTGCAAGTAAATTTTATGCTTTTTTTGGAGTCAAAAAGTCAGTGGTAATTTGAAGTATAATGTAAATAAATATAACGTAAGTTTTTCAAAAATTTAAATTTGAAATAATTGGAAAGTAATTTGAACAAAAGGTATAAAATGAAAATAAAATAATTTTAGAGGGAAATGAAATGAAAACAAAATAGTTTTAGAGGGAAAGATATTTCCATCGGATTTTCATTTTCATTTGTTCTCCTCTTCCTTTCACCCACCACCGCGCTCTACTCAAAATCTTCGGCCTTCGCTCTCATATACCGCTGATTTCTCTTCAAGGTTATCCCGCTCTCCCTCTTCTTTATCATTCTTTTGGCTGTTGTTGAGTCGTTTTTAAGCATTCGGTACCCTAATCCGATCCTCACTCTCCGATTGATTTGATCCATAACTCCTTCTCTTTGTCTTTCTTCTCCTTCGCCCATACCTCTCTCCACATTCGTCCTCTTCCTCTCTCTCTAGCCGACCTCATCTATCTCTGCAATTCTCTCGTCTACTGTGAGTTCTTCTTTCTTCTTATTTGCGATTCTATCTTCGATTATAGGTTTGATTAATTTCTGTTTTCTGTGCTGAATCGAAATTTCTATCGTTGATTCTCATCGCTCACACCAGCTGGAGAAGCTGCTGGATGTGCTGAACATGCCATTAGAAGTTGTTCAACGAGCAATAGCAACGTGCCTATCTCCATTAAAGAAATTAAAGAAGGTACATGAATATCTCTCTCCAGCAACGTTTTTAGGATTGTGGTTCTTTCTTTTATACAAATTTATAATGTTTGACCTCTTTCTTGTATGGTATAATTTGTAAAAAAGGAGAATAACTACGGCACATTAAACTCTTTTCTATTTGCTTGCAAATTAACTTCATATATCATTATGCTTAACTGGCAGAGCCATACAATTAGGGCCAATTTTGAAGATAGCTCTGTGCATATGCCTGCCTGCTCTTTTGAAAATCTGGCCAGTGGTTGGCATTGCTGGTTCGTGTTAAGACTATTTCTATATAGAAATTAGTTGTTTGTTTTTCTGTACTTTGATGTTATACATGAACATGCAGGTTACCTATGCAAATGTTATTGTCCCCTTGGATGATTTTGAAGCTCAACAGTTTCCATTGGTTTACTCTTGTGTGTTCCAAAAGTTTGTGTCTACTTCAGAAGATGTGAGGAAAGCGAGTACTAAAGCTGAAAGGAGAATAGATGCTCACACTTCAGCGTGCAAGTTGTAGTAGTGTATTCTGGTCATTGTATATTGCATGTTTTCTCGTTCTCGTTGTTTTCTGTTCCTTTTTGTGATTTGTGTATAGTCAAAGGTTGAACTGATTGATTTCGCATTGAAATCCTGATTTTCCATTTTTTATATTTGTTGATTTAGTGATAAATTATGAGATAGCATCTGAATTTGTCTGGCTCTTTTGAGAACTCATCTATAAGTCGTTACTCTGTATTTAATGTTTTTGCTTATTCGTTAAAAATTTGAAGGATTATGTTTTTGCTTATTCGTTAAAAGTTCGAAGGATTATGTTTTTACTCTGTATTTGAGAACTCATCTGTAAGTCTTTACTCTGTATTTGGGTCATCTTATAGCCATCCTCTGCTAAATTGACTTTTATCTTCAAGCTTACACATAGTTAGATTTTCTTTAATGTGGTATCTTTTGTCCTTTTTGCATCTTTTGGTCAATAATCATGTTATTCTTGTATGTTAATATGCTCAACTTGCAGAATTCTTCTCATGATATTAAAGATTTATGATGAAATTGAAGTTTTACATTTTTTTTAATAGTAAACATTGAGACCAGAAGACCAAATGCTTAGCCATACTAGGGAATAATAAATTGTGTTTATATGATTTATTACCATCTGACTCTTTTTCAAGGTTTCTTAGTAAGATTATAATTTCAGAAGTTAGTAACTGAATATATGGCCACCCAGCCCACAAATTTAGAAGTTGTCTTTTTCTTCATATTATAATAGTAATTGTTTTGGCAAGAATACCTTTTTTGTGAGAACTATAAAAATTAGTTGTCTGATATTGGACTTGAATTCACATTAGGAAGATGTATGTGATGATTTTTATAGTACCATAGTTAGCATGAAGCTTTATTATTAGATTCAATTATAGGCATATTTATTTGCCGTCAAATGCTAAGGACATTGTTTTTTATATGTCATTATTCAAGGGTGTTGCAGGTACATAAATCATTAGTATGATTTAGTTTCTGATTTTGGGTAAATGATCAAGTTGCCTC
>CAOJBJ010758322.1:0-11154 GCA_948291685.1 Euphorbia celastroides
TTTTTTATTTGATAATTACTTCAATTGTATTATTCAAACTTGGTTGAAAACGTATGATTATAATGGGCACTGCGGATGAGTATGATGAATCGGAATCAAGTTTGAATCCTATTAAATGTACATTTTTTTGTGGATAGGAGTGTATATTAGTTGTGAGTAAGCTCAAAACAAAAGTATTCTTATGAATATACTTATAAATATTACATAAAAAATATACATCTAGAGTTAAATAAGACAATAATGTTTCATTATTCAAAGGATAACTAAATGAAAAGTTTGACAAATATAGGCTAGTGCAACACCAAATTACAAGGAAAATAGAAGTTTAGAGCAATAAGTTTCACATGGTTGGAGATTGAAATTCGAAGCACTTACTTTGTTATATCCACAAAGGTAACTAGTTCACTTATTGTGGAATATTCAAGCGCAATTGCTCAATACAGTGAATGTCATTTTAGACTATATAAATTTTTGTCTTATTGTGAAGCATTATTTGAGACATTGAGAATATTAGTAGTCTACATAATAGATTGCAGAAATGTTTAGTGGATTTCGCTAGCAAGCAGATGTTGGTATAGATAGCAGATGTATCTTTAAATTTGCAAAACTTCATTAAAGTAGTGTGGCAAGTGTTAGTAGATGTCATTATACACTACAAGGATACTTTAGCTGAATTTCTTGTTATTTAAAAGACACTTATAATTGTGGACTCATATTACAACATATGTTAAAATCATCAGTGGATGCTAAATCAGTGGTAAAAGGGTCCCTCGAGTATTGGAAATCGATAGATTTTCATAAATAACTATAAGTATCTTTAGTGATCAGTGGATGATACGACACATTATAATCCAAAATATCAATTATAATTCAAAGCATTATTTAGCGCATGAAAAGTAGTATTAGTCATTTACGATTGAGATATGAGTAACCCCAGTGCCTAAGGTATAGAATTGCTTAAGCTTAAACTGGAAATTTGACGCTTCTAGTATTGAAAGAACAGAAAATAGGCTGATAAAAATTAAATAAACAAGCTGCCCCTTCTCGTCTCCATTTCACTTAATAACAAACCAATAAATGAATATCAAAAGTTGCTATATAAACAATGGGTCCCACGTCGGCACAGCCCAATTGACAATTACCTGTCACAAACATTATTCATAACCAATTTTTAATAAATTTCAATTAAACATAATTTTTTGTGGCCTTAAGTTGATCCACGTGTCCTCATACAACTCGTCATTACCCATATTTCTTTCAGTCTGACTAGATAGACAGAAATCAACTGCTTTGCTATCAAACACCCACTTCATCTGCCTCTTCTCAAAATCCAACTCCGACCCATTTCTCAGCTCCAAAAACCCCAATGGGATTCCAATTCCAGAACCTGAAATCTCTCGCCGGCGGCTGGGGCGCCGCCCCCCGCCGCTGCGACAACTGCAAAACGGCAGCCGCGGCCGCGTTTTGCCTCGCGGACAACGCGTTCCTCTGCCTGAACTGCGACACCAGAATCCACGCGCCGAACAAGCTTGTCTCCCGCCACGCTCGCGTTTGGATGTGCGAGGTCTGCGAGCAGGCTCCGGCCGCCGTGACCTGCAAGCCCGACGCGGCGGCGCTGTGCATCACCTGCGATTCCGACATCCACTCCGCCAACCCCCTCGCCCGCCGCCACGAGAGGGTCCCCGTCGAGCCTTTTTTTGACTCCGCCGATTCCATCGCCAAATCGTCGCCGTTCAATTTCCTGGTCCCCAACGACTACGACGTCGATTCCGCCGCTGGCGGCGGCTTTCAGAATCAGGGAATCGACGACGGGATTTCGTGGCTGCTGCCGAACCCGGCGCAATTGGAGAGCTGTGAAGTGAAAACCGGCGGGGATCTCTTCAATTTCCCCGAAATTGATCCGTTTCTCGAAATTAGCGAGTTTCAGCCGAATCATAGCGGCGCTACTGATAGCGTTGTGCCGGTACAAACAAAACCGCCGATTCCTTTTATCTCTAATGAAAATTGCTACGATATTGATTTCTGCCGATCAAAGCTTTCATCTTTCAACTACCCATCTCAATCAATTAGCCAAAGCGTGAGTCTTTCTACTATTTCATAATGATTTTAAAAGTTTTTTCGGGTCTTTTTTGGCTTAATTTTGTGTTTGGGTAATTGAATTTCAGGTTTCGTCATCTTCACTCGATGTCGGGGTTGTGCCGGACGGGAATTCGTTGTCCGATATATCGTACCCTTTCGGCCGAAACATGAATAAATCGGATCCAATATCGGCGAATCAAACTGCCCAAATATGCGGAATTGACAGGGAAGCGAGGGTTTTGAGATACAGAGAGAAGAGGAAGAACCGGAAATTCGAAAAGACAATCCGGTACGCGTCTCGGAAAGCGTACGCCGAAACAAGGCCGAGAGTTAAAGGCCGGTTCGCGAAACGAACCGAAATTGACTCCGATATGGACAGGCTATATAGCTCTGTCAGTGGAGCCGCTGCAGCTTACATGGCCGATGTGCAATACGGCGTCGTGCCTCGTTTTGACGGCGTTATCTTTAATTAAGGGTTATGTAGCGTTGCTGAAATATTTGTGTTTGGAAGTAGCCGTAGAATAATGATTTGGACGCCGTCAAAATGATTGTAACTATTTGGTCTCCAATTGTGGCCATGGATTTGTATCCAAATGCCGTTTAGTTTTTTCCAAACGGCAATATGTCTCCTAGTTTTTGTAATTTTAATTCTATTTTCAACTAGTAAATTTTCGACACTCTATTTGTATATGCTTACAGATTTTGAAGCTGGAGATAATTAGTTTTCAAAAAAGAATAACATTCTAAAGTTTGGGTACAAAATGGAGGATAATATAATGTTATTCAACTTAGAATATCATTTCATATCCGTTGTAGATCTTGAGTATTTCGATGAAAAATCTTTATTCGTACCTTTTTCATGAAAAATATTTTTCTCGTTAATTGCATATCTTCTGCAATAAGGTCTGAACTTCATTTTTACCAATTTAAGTTATTATGAAATGCAATTGTCATAAATTTAATCATTAATTTTGATTTATTAGCATGAGTGGATTTGAAATGATATTTAAAGTTAGAATCTAGAAAATTTAGCATTAAGGAACAATAATGTTAAAAGTTAGGGAATATATAAACCTTTTATTTGTTTCTATTAATCCCTAGAACATGATAAAAAGTACATGAGATTGGCATTAAACATCACTTGTCATTAACATCACTTTATTTCACCAACGAGAATTTAACAAGTGATGTTTATGGAATTTAACAAATGGATACATTTTCAAATGTTTATGGAATAATAAGAAACAATCAAAAGTCAGCGATCAATGTCGTGCGCTGTTTCCAATGAATTAAGCTATTCAGAAAGTTGTATTAAGCTTAAAACAACTTAGAAAATTAAATTAATGTACTCCCTCCAGTTTTTTTAATGGACGTTTTTTACTAAAATCATCAAAACTAATAACACATTTATTACACCTTCAAAATGATTAATCTATCCTATATTATTATCTTTCTTTTTAATTACTCACTTAAAATTTTATTAATATTTAACTTCTCTCCTAATTAATATAAGGATAAGTTAAAAAAAAATAACATAAAAAGACATTAAAAAATGTAACAAACCCATTAAAAAGAACCAAAATAAAAAAACTAAAACTTCCACTAAAAAAAACTTGAGTGTTACCTTCTAGCTAGCCAATGGCCAGATCAAACAAAAAGAAAGGACACGTGTTACCCATTTGAATCACCTTTATCATTTTAACCACGTACAAATCGTGATTCTCTTCCAAGTCAATACATGTATAGTGTGGTGTACTTCTGTCTTCTTTTTAACAACCACAGGATGGATCATCCTTCCAATTTTACTTACACATGATAGAGTGAAAAGGACATAGTTCTCTTTTCGTAGTGTTTATATAAAACTTATGATTCATAAGACGATTCACTTGATGATGCATATTGAACATATAAGAGGAGAACCACTAAATACATTTGCAGGGAAGATTAAAGAGCCATCATTATGATTTGTGACTAAGTTTTGAGGGACTTTATTTTAATATGAATATGTGTTTATATTACGAACAAAAATATGTTATTAGTGATAGATGCCTTAAAATTTTCAGGTTCAGGTTATATATTGAATATGATAGAAATTCGATAACAGATCACCAAGCAATGGGCCAAACTGGAGACCGGCCCCCAAAGGGCTCAAAAATGAGAAATGAACACTTACCCTTACCATAAGAGAACTCAACTGACGTGGCATAACAACTTCATGAAAAATCTTCACTCGCGCGAAATCTTTATCATGATGGTGTCACGCCAACTAAAATATTTCTCCCCCTCTTTTTCTTTCCCTATATAAATGAGTCCCGTAGAAGAAAGAGGTAACTATTGATTCTACACTTTCTTATTCTCCTCACCAGAACCCAACTAATTTAAGCATTGGAGAGGCTTTGCCTGTACTAGCCATTCTGACCCTTTTTGTGTTTTCAAGCTGGAAAAGGGAGATCGAAGCAAGTTGCCTATAATAGAAGTTTTTCCTTTTTATCTGTCTAAGTGAAAATGCGCAATCTTTTTAAAAGAAATAAAATACTGTGTTTATAATCTGATAATGATAGAATGTGTTCTATGTTATTTTACATAACATTCAAGCGTTCTAAGTTGGACTTTCAAATTCGTTACAAATCCTCCAATATGCATTTTTAGCAAAGATTTTCATCTAGTGGTAGGGCTAAATTTGAAATCCGTATAGTTTCAGTAACTAATCCATGTAAGGGTTGGGTAAGGTGTACCAATTGGCCTTTGGTCAAGTGGTACACCTTCAAATGTGTTAGTGGGAGGTTTTGGGTTCGAAACTCAGCCTCTTCAAGGATTTACTAATTATTCAAAAAAAATGGTTGAGGAAGGTGTGGTTTTTACTTTGTAATAGCGTAAGCGCATGTCAATAAAAGCATCCTGAGTAAGAAATTCAAAATTATGAGCCCAATGCAAGTGTATACTAAATCATAGAATGGTATTTGAAATTTACCACGATAAGATAAATAACATCACATAAACTTCAAAAATGATATAAAATCTATTAAGAGTACACAATGTTGGTAAATAATTTTTAGGTGAACTATTTTAGAAGAGAGAGGTGCATGTGCTAGTTTTACCTTTAAAAGTTTAGAAACTATAAGATTGTAAAAGGGGAGACAGACATATGATATGGTATTATAAAAATCAAAGGGTAAATCAAGTAATAAGTAGAGTTAGGGTTATGTCTGAAATGTTATGGCCTTATGGGGCTGTATCGTGAAAAAGGAAAGAGAAGAATCAAGATTCAAATCCAATCCAAATCTTGAAGTGACAAAAAAATTGTCAGTTTACTCTTTTTAGAAAGTTCACGAACCAAAATAATAAACAAACAGAAGAAAAAGGAAGTTCTTTTTCACTTGCCTTTTTAAGGAAAGTCTGTCCTAAAATAGCTGTCTTAAACGTGACTTCTCACTTCCATAACAACTGGAACCTCTTTTTTTTTCTTTATTTTTGCTTTAGGTGCACATTAGAAACTTCTGTAAATAATCCATGTCTGGTGATTCAGTTAGGTAGTACTTTTTATTTATACTGACATTAGTCTTAGCATCAAAATTTACTGAAAATGATAAAAAGTAAATAATTATAACCTCCTTTACTGTGTTTTGTCAATGCTTTCATAGTTTCATGCATCCAATTAATATCCCATACTGTTAAAATTTCACTTTTTCATCTACCTAACTTCCATTTTGACAAAGCCTTCTAAGACCGTCCAATCTTTATTTTAAGAATTGTACTCTAAACTCTATTTTTACATCACTTCCTTTATTTGTAGTACAATAAATTTACTCTAACGATACGCTAAAATGAAGAAATTAATAGGTTATTCTCATTGCATTGGTGCGAGGATCCCAAAGTTACAAGGGACATTTATTTGTCTAACAGCCAAATCAACAGTTTGGATGCACCAAGATTTAACTTTTTCAACGATCAAGATTGTTTATACTCTAACGGTCACATTTATTGCTCAAAGTATAAATAGAAGACTTGGAAAACTGAAAAAGTTGCTGGTTCTAATCGCTTACAAGAGCTAGAGAGATTTCATAGAGAATCAGTGAAGATACGAGAGAAGAATTAATTCGGAAGAATCTATTCGAACTGTTTTAGAGAAAAAACTTGGGGGAATTGAAAAGTTGGGCCTTAACTCTAGAATCGGAAGAGATAAAATCCTATACTAAATATGTATCCGTTTATCTAGATTCATAATCATGGATCCGAATATTTAAGATCCAAACCCTTAAAATGGATTTGGATCGGATCTGATATCCACGTCCAATCCTGTTAGTGAATGAGCTTACAAAAGAGTTAAAAAGACTCCTCAAATCTATAGTTCATATTTCATCTCCTTTAAATTAAATAGGTTAAAAAGAATATGAACCATATCTCATTGAAAGCTAAAGTAATTATTTGGTTTTGTCGCAATCGTCCTGATAATAACTTTGTCTTTATACATTGACTATTTGAAATTTGTATCCAACCAATCAATTTATTAATCAAACTTTAATCTTATGTTAGATAGAGTTAGTTATAAAAATTTGATTCTTTTAAATTTTATATCCAGACAAATGCTCATTAATATTAAGCAAGTGTACATTTCATTTGAACATTTCCCAAAATATAAATTATGACCTACCTCTCCTTCTATTCTTATTTTCAATTCTCAAATATTCATACTTCTTAGTTGGAGTGTCTATGCAACGTATGTCCATACCACCTCAATCGTCCTTCTCTCAACTTATCTCCAACATGTACGGGACTGATATTTTGTCAAATAAATCCGTCTGTAAATCAATCTACTTTATGTGATCACTCATATATGGAAAATAAAATCTCTAAGAAACAAAGTGACATTCCATTAAATATATGCACATGTTTAGCTTACATAAATATATTTTAGTATATTATTACTGAAACATAACAATTGTATCAATATGTTAGTTGGGTGGAACTTGGAAGAATTAAGGATAAATGACATTTGAGTTGGCCATAAGGTTGGATCTAAAACAAATGGCTACAATTCTTCATGGGTCCATTTTCAATTTTTGTCAAATCTCCACAATTTATGCTTGTCTTGTTCAATCCAATTCATTAATTATCGAAAAAGTCACTTTTAGCAGTGTGTATTTTTTAATTAATTCATTGGTTCACCTACCTAATAATTAACATATATTAGCATTTTATGTTTAACTGAACAGAATGAGTATTTATGCCTTTCTCCAAACAATATCACATTTCAATACTATATTAACTTGTATATACAAAATGTATCCAAAAGACTTGGTCTAGTACTTGAAATTGAATTGGACTTTCAAATAAGGTGTGCTTTTTTTTTATTTTGCAAAGAGAAAACACATGTATATATAAACTCATAAGTCATAAGGTAATAATTGGAGTTACTACATAATTAATTATGTATTCATTTATTGCTTGAAATTAAGAAATTTTGAATACTCAAAAGACCAAGCACAGTACAGTAACTCATAAACTGAACGTCTAATAAAATCTGAGATTTGTAGTTCACCAATTCGTTTAAGTGTTTCACTAATAATAATAATAATAACCTTGCAAGTCTTTCACTCCCTTGTTTTATTTGTTTTTATTATATATTTAAAAAAAATACAGTGATAATTTTTATCTAGAAATATAAACAACCGCGCGTGTAGTCAAATCGATAATTTTGTAGCTGAAATTCAACAAAATATTGGCTGGTAAAATTATTATCCCTTTATAGTTCTTTTGTGTCGGTAATAAATTTGGTTTTATCGCTTTATGTTATTTCAATTTAATTGAATATTTTAATTCATGGCTTACTCTAAGATGATTTTATTTTTTTTAAAGTTAACTTTACTTTACCCATTATTATCATTGGATTAGTGAGATGAAATTCAATCCAATGATATTGGGAGCAAAGAAAGAAAAAAATAAAGTTATCATGCCTTCACCTTAATTCATTTATTTGGTTTCTATCAATGAAGGTGAAGTTTACAGTGATTTCATTTTTTTCAAAATTATTTTTACTTTACTTTTCATTGTCATTTGAACGAATGAAATTCAATTCTGGCAAGACAAGGAAAAGAACAAAATCATCGTATGATACGGTGATATATCAATCGAGATATTCTTATATTTTTTTGAAAAAATAGAAAAACATGTGCAACTGCAGGAAGTGGGGCATAAACGCATCGCGGATCACGCGACATTCACGTGCGGCCTTGGATTGCTGGGTTGGGTTTGTCGCCCACTTCTTATCAATTCTGGACCCCACACCCTCTTCTCTCTTTTGTTGTACCCTTTTGACCCTTTGGATTTGTCTTAGTGTCTATCCAAATTCTACTCAAATTATGGTGTAAATTGTGCATTTTAAGAGCTCAAGCAAATCTAACTTGAGTCAAATGAGTTTCATTTATTATCCGTAATTGTAGTGAATGTCTTACAAAGCAACTGAGATTTAGATACACTCAAATGTCCATAAATTTATGTAAGCATACAAAAATTTGTTTGAGAATATATAATTAAGAAATGAATGGTTTTAACTACGGTAAAACCTCGATAAATGAATAACCTCGTCTAATAAATAAATTTCATCGGCCCCAACTTGGTCCAATAGACTTAACGAATAACCTCGCTTAATGCATTAACGAATACATACAAATGAATTTTTTATAGGCCCTATGTAAATATAAATGAATAATCATTATATTTTAATAATATGTTTTTATTTATATAGTATATCATGAATATTTCATCCAATAACTAATGTTCAAATACATTAATAAGTCATATCTTTTGAAATTCTAAAAATATAAATATAATTAAAGTTTGTATAAAATTTATAACTACCGTGAGTTTCAGGTTCATTCGAGCAAAATGATATAATTACGAAAAAAGTCTAAAAATATCGTTTAGATGAATTATTATTCATTTATCGATAAATAAATATTACATTCATTAATTAATAAATAAATAATCTCACCAAATGAATAATTTTTTTTGTCTTAAGATTATTCATTTATCGAGGTTTTACTGTACCTCTCTCCTAATTAATTTGGATTCAAATATTTAAAACAGTCATATCTCTCAAACTGTTTATTTTTTCGACATGAACCTTTAGAATATTTTATTCGTGTGGTAAACTAAAATCCATATTGACATGTTTTTGATAAATTGTTTTTTCCAAATTTAACCTAGTACACCAAAATAAAAATCGGTATACCATTTTTTATGCTTGATATATCGATTTTTACTTTTGTTATAGCGATATTTACTTTTGACATAAAATCAGTATACCAATTTTCTATATTTGGTATACCGAATTTCACTATTAATATTACGATTTTTACTTTTGACATAAAAACGGTATACCATTTTTTACTCTTGGTATAAGAGTTTTCACTTTTGTATAAAATAAATATGCCAATTTTTAATTTTGGTGATATACCTATCATTTACTTTTAATATAAAACTGGTATACCAATGTTTATTTCCAATTTTTGTAATACCATGTTTTACGTTTGGTATAGCAACTCTTACTTTTGCTATTTTACTTCCGGTATAAAATCCGTATACCAACTTTACTTTTGGTAGAACAATTTTACTTTTATGTATAAAATTTGTATACAAATTTTTACTTTTTGGTATAAATTTGGTATCACAATTTTTAGTTTTTGTTACCATATATGAATTCGTTCCCATTTATCTAATCTGCATCTTGGTTTGGCGTAAATGAATATTAGGTCTCAATTAAGCACGCAACACAACACAACACAATTTAAAAACAGTACAAAAATGAAATTCAAATACTGGAAGAGGAGAATTAGTGGCCTTGAATTTTCCCAGGCGTCTAGTATCCTGAACTTTGATCAAAGCCTGCTGCTCTTTCAATTTCGGCACTGCAATTTTGTCATCGAACTTCAAATCTAGGCCATACTCTCCATAGATTCAGAACCGTTGGCGATACGATCTCAACAGTGGTTGAATCTAACATGATTGATTGTGGGAAGGAAGGAGCTGTGCTGGGCATAGAAGATGAGGGGTGACTAATAGAAGGGGAAGAATCGTGAATTATATAGGGGAAATCGCGCATTTGTACATATACTTTTCATTTTAACTCTTTTGTAAACTCAATGCACTATTGCCTGAAGAGTAGGCTCCAAATCACGTTTATATTTTGTTAGCCCTTTACTTTTTAGAAAAATACATATAGTATAGCAATCTATTTTAAATATACAATACAACCAAAGTTTTTCACATCATTTTACACTAGAAGTTCGAGCAATAAATCTCTTAGTAATAACATTTCAGATCCAATATCATATGCTACAAACATTGTAGGCAAATTCATATTCAAGTCTATTGTTAAAAAAATGGTATGGACATTTCGATATAAAACCTAACATGTCTAAGCCTTGTTAAAGTTCAATCTCATGTAGTGTGCGGTTAAATATATCAACATGAATTTGGTCATCTTGCTCACAAATTATCTTGTAAATAATTCTATAATCATGGATAAACTAATTAATTTCAAAATTTTCTATTTTTATTAATTTTGATCAATTGAGAATTTGATTAATTAGAGTAATCATATGATTCTTTGTAGAAATTTCAAATCCTACCAAAATTGATAAGGAGGAAAAACTAACCAATTGGAGTTGATAAAGTCTCTTTAATTAGGGGAGGAGGGGTTGTTTGATTTCGCGCCGGAATTTGACGGGAGGAGGGAAGGTTTGAGATTCCGCTGCCGGAGTTTGAGACGGGTTGGGAGGGGAAGGTTAATATAATTTTTATTTGTTTATGTCTTCTTTTGATTAAAATCTATTCTTCACTCTCTTAAAAATTCAATAAATTCCATGTCACTAGCCACATAAGTCAAATGGAGTTATGTTATATAAATTAGCCAATTTCGGGGAGACATGTGTTAAATGTGAAACTTGCACTACAAGAAAAATGTGTTTTACAGACGGAAAAAACCGTCAGAAAAACCCAAAATGTCCGTCAGTAAAGACGTTTCTGACGGCCATTTTGACGGATGCGAGTCCGTCAACAAAATGCTTGTCAGGA
>CAOJBJ010759171.1:0-14167 GCA_948291685.1 Euphorbia celastroides
ATGTGCTTGTAAATCTGCACCAAATCTGCAATGAAAATATTTTGTTGTGGAGTTTCGTTTCAAAAGTAGGAGTTTCAAATTCATATAATACCCTAATTTAACTTCAAATTTTACTGATTAATTATTAAATTTAATAAATAGTCCCTTTAAATACTCAACTATCTATAAGCGGTTTTTTTTTCTTCAGTTCCCAAATTACCGCTCCAAAACCCTCGCCCTCCAAAACCGTCGATAGTCGATTGTCGTTCGCCTCTTTCATTTTCGTTTCTACTATCAAGATCTATTCGACACTGCTCTGCTCTGCTCCTCAACACATCTTCGTCTTCATCTCTCATCTTCGTTCTTAACCGCTAGAAGCAGTTTCTCGTCTTTGTTTCTAATCTTAGTAAGGTAAGCATCTCTTCATTAACATCAAAATTGTCTCTTGAAAGATATATTCATACATATATATTAACATATATTTGTTGGTATTGTTTATGGTATATTCTAGGCTTGAATTTGTTTAAATTGTTAGTATATTTTGTTTAAGAATTGTTATGCTTTAGCAATTGAATGTAAATTTTAAAAAATATACCTTAATTTTGTTAGGTTATATTAAAATGTACTAAGTGGACTATAAATACACCTTTATAGGTATATGTTTTTATGATGTATATGTGTATGCTTTATTTATAGTGAAAAAATACCTATTGAATTGTTAATATATCCGTTAATATACAGTTCTCGAATTGTTATCCTTCGGTAATTGAAGGTGAATTGTAAAAAAATATACCTTACATTTGATAATTTG
The DNA here is from genome assembly GCA_948291685.1 of Euphorbia celastroides. Lineage (NCBI taxonomy): Eukaryota > Viridiplantae > Streptophyta > Magnoliopsida > Malpighiales > Euphorbiaceae > Euphorbia > Euphorbia celastroides. The sequence goes on from CAOJBJ010759171.1 coordinate 791, forward strand.
TATCAAAATATACTAACTGGTAATGATTGTTGAGAGAACCCTCCAAGACCTGCGATCTGCAAGACTAAGAAGAGACACCGGGGGGTTAGTCAAAACCCCTCTGATGCCTAAGTCAGGTCACGAACTTATTGATAAAGAGAGTGTAATAGAGAGAGAAAGTGCAGGAGAAGAGAGAGATGTGAACCTGTCATATGGAGGATCTGAGGTCGTATTTATAGACATCTAAAGGTGGGCTTGGGCGTTTGTAAGGTAATGAATTTGGGTCCAAGTCATTAGGACGCCACGTAACTGTCCCCAACCACAGTTAAGTGATTTTAGAGGTTCTAAGGCTATCTGTAAGGTTCTAAACCCGGGTCAAATTGGCCCGTACTACCATATATATATATATGCTTCTCATATGCTTTACACACTATTTGCATTGCATATACAGATGCTTTATATTTGAATTACATATTATTCCGAAATGATTAAAAAGATATAAAAACATCTTACGCATTCATTGACGTATACATTACATAGCCAATATATAACGAATATATATGCCTTAGATAAAAATTTCGAATTGGTTTGATAATATAAACAACTTTATAACTTCATTACATATGATATACATATACAATACATATCTCTTAGAGATAACTTCATTAACTACGACTTGGATTTTAATTTGAGTGAATTTACAGTGGAAAATGTCACGGGAATGATCAACTTAGGTCGAGCGTTCCCCACAATGACTTAGGCTAGAAATAATGCGGCGAACATTTCTCATAGTGGCTTAGATTTAACGCTCCCATGGTAACTTGGGCCAAATCTAAGCACCTTCTGTAAGACCGTGGAGAATGTTCTCCGGGGTAACTTAGATAAACCTGAGCATCTTTTGTAAGGCCGCGGAGAATATTCCCCGTGGTGACTTAGATTAAATCTAAGCATCTTTTGTAATTTCGCGGGGAAGGTTTCTCTAGGCAACTTCAAGCGTCTTTTCATGGTCATGCGAGGAAAATTTGATGTGGTGACTTAGATCAAGTTTAATTGTCTTTTGTAGGGTTCCGGAAAATGTTCCCCGTGGTGACTTGGATTCAACACAGAAAATATTGCTCAATCAGAATATTAAGTTTCGCGACGCTAATAAATATGTATTGCAATTGTTACCATAAAATGACGTGGAGAATGTTCCCCATAATTTTTATTCGATATAATGACTTAGATTTGATCTAAGATGTCTTTTGTAAGGCTGCACAACTTGTATTTTATCTCGAATAACCTTCAAACTCCGCGGGAAGAATTAGTTGTGACGACTTAGGATTTATTCTGAATGTATTCCTGACAAAAAAACATCGTGGGAAGCACGTGGAAAATGCCACGGGAACGATTAGATCTCCAAAGATCATGGAGAATATCCCTTGTTACGACTTTGATTTTAATTTGAGTGAACTTCACGTGGAAAACACCATGGAAACGATTGGCTAAGAATGAGCACACCCCGCGATGACTTGAGTTTAGAATAATATGAAGAGCCTTCATCAAAGTAACTTAGTTGAATCTAAGTGTTTTCTTCAAAGCCACGGAGAATATTCCCCGTGGTGCCTTACGTGGAGAAGACTCCCTTGAAGAGTAAATTCGATTCGAAGCACCTTCTATGAGGCTATGAAGAGTGTTCCTTAAGGTGACTCGGGCTGCATTTACGTATCTTTTGTAAAATGCGGGAATGTTTCTCGTCTGTGAAAAGAGTTTCCCAATGTGACTTAGGCTAAATTTACGCAACCTTTTGTAAGATCGCAAGAATGTTCCTTGTCCGTGAAAAGAGTTCCCCAAGGCGACTTAGACTAAATTTACGCAACCTTTTGTAAGATCGTGGGAATGTTCCTCGTCCGTGAAAAGAGTTCCCTAAGGTGACTTAGGGTAAATTTACGCAACCTTTTTTAAGATCGCGAGAATGTTCCTCTTCCATGAAAAGAGTTCCCCAAGGTGACTTAGGATAAATTTACGCAACCTTTTGTAAGATCGCGGGAATGTTCCTTGTCCATGAAAAGAGTTCCCCAAGGCGACTTAGGGTAAATTTACGCAATCTTTTATAAGATCACGGTAATGTTCCTCATCCGTGAAATGAGTTCCCCATGGTGACTTAGGGTAAATTTACTCAAGCTTTTGTAAGATTGCAGGAAAGGTTTCTCTAGATGATCTCAAGTATTCCTTGTGTTCCTTACTTGAAATATTAATTATTAGGAGTCATAAGCACCCGTCAAAATCATTATTTTGGCGCGACGCGGTAAACTTTCCCTCTAGCAACTTGGATTTGACCTAATGAGTTACATTCAGTCTAATGTATCTCTTGTAAGGCCGCGAAGAGTGTTCCCCAAGGTAACTACTGTAACACCGCGGAGAATTAATGTTCCCCATGGTGACTTAGGTTGAATATAAGCGTCTTCTATAGAGCCACGGGGAATGTTCCCCATAATAACTTGGATTCAACACGGAGAATACTCGGCGACGTCATGCTATTCTTTGTAATATTACGGGGAACGTTCTTCGTGATGACTTGATTTAAACATAAAAGAACCATGTTGTCTTTTGTAACATTGGAGAATGTACTCCGTGATAACTTGAATTTAAGCATGGACAGTACTCCTTGATTGGAATATATAGTTTCGTGATGCAATATACACTAGAATTGTTTCTCAACTTCCACCTTGAAAGTTGTGAGATTATTATTGTAATGGCCATAACGGTTGAGCATATGGGGTATGTACGTGAAGTGTTAGGCTTGGAGAAGTCTAGGAAGCACGTTCCAGGGGTGCTGATGTGCTGAGTTAACAAAGATTAAATCCGCCAGGTTATTTCATTCCATGGGGAACGTATCACATGCTTTCATGCATTGTGAGTTCGCTTGTTAGCCTTGCCACCACGTGTAAGAATCATCACAAAATTTTGCTATGTTGTCTTTGGTGACTTTACTACGTGCAGTAAAGTTCTAGGGACACTTGCTATAGAGTCATAATGAGGCAATAACTTTTTACTTTATAAACTTGTAACAAAATGATAACTCTGATTTAGTAGTATCTAAGTAGTAGCCACACCTAGGGGGATCATGTAATGCCCTCCAAAAGTACTTATACACAAGTACAATACACATGTAAGTATGTACAAGATTCGGGGCACTCATATAAGGCCCTTTTAAAAACATGCCAATATGCACAAGGCATGAATAAATTTTGTTCCCTAGGCACCACCCTCACTCAAAAGAACGAGTTTTCTGTCGGGAGGTTCCTGGGGCGTCCTGTGGCAACATTCTAGACCTAGTTATTGTCCTACATAGAACTTGAGAAACATCATGGAGATTCTCTCTTTTGTTGACTTAGAAACATCACGGAGATTCATCCTCACACTGACTTAGAAACGACGCAGAGAATCAATATGGAGAATCATCCTCATGCTAATTTAGATACGACACATAGAATCATCCTGGAGAATCATCCTCACGAGGATTTAGAAATGACATGGAGAGTCGTCCTCATGCTGACTTTATAACAACACTGAGAGTCCTCCTCACGCTGACTTAGAATAGTCGTGGAGATTCATCCTCACACTGACTTAGAATCATCACGGAGAATCATCCTCATGCTGACTTAGAAACGACACAGAGAATCATCATGGAGAATCGTCATCACACTGACTTAGAAACGTCACGGAGAATCTTCCTCACGCTTAAATAGAAATGTCACGGAGATTCTTCCTCACGCTGACTTAGAAACGTCACGGAGAATTGTCCTCACGCTGACTTAGAAATGACATGGAGAAACATCGAGGAGAATCGTTCTCACACTGACTTAGAAACAACATGAAGAATCAACATGGAGAATCATCCTCACGCTGACTTGGAAACGACCCAGAGAATCGTCCTCACGCTAACTTAGAAATGTCATAGAGAGTTGTCCTCACATTGACCTTATAACAACGAGGAGAATCATCACGGAGAATCTTCCTCACACTGATTTAGAAACTTTATGGAGATTCGTCCTCACACTGACTTAGAAATGTCATAGAGATTCATCCTCACGCTGACTTAGAAACAACACGGAAATCATCCTCACACTGACTTAGAAACGACACGGAGAATCATCCTCATGCTTACTTGGAAATGACACAGAGAATCGTCCTCATGCTAACTTAGAAATGTCACATAGAGTTGTCCTCACGCTGACTTTATAACAACACTAGGAATTATCACGGAGAATCTTCCTCACACTGACTTTGAATCATCACGTAGAATCATCCTCATGCTGACTTAGAAACGTCACGGAGATTTGTCCTCATGCGGACTTGGAAACAATGCGGAGAATCATCGCGGAGAATCGTACTCATGCTGACTTAGACACGACATGGAAAATCATCACATAGAGTCTTCCTCACGCTGACTTAGAAATGATGCTGAGAATCATCATGGAGAATCATTGACTATGCCTTAGTGACGTAACCTAAGTGCTTAGGTGAGGAAGTCACATCATCGCCTTAGTAATTTAAGGGCTTAGGTGAGGAAGCCTGCCCTAGTGATGTAACCTAAGGGCGAAGATGAGGAAGTCTTGTCATTTGTTTAGTAACTAAGGGCTTAGGTGAGGAATTATTGTCATTGCCTTAGTAATCTAAGGGCTTAGGTGAGGAAGTCTTGTCACTACCTTAGTAATCTAAGGGCTTAGGTGAGGAAGTCTACCTTAGTGATGTAACCTAAGGGCTCAGGGCTTTAAAGCATGATGACCTCACTTAGAGATGTTCCTCGTACTGACTTAGATCAATTCTAAGAGACTTTGTAACGACACGGGGAGTACGTGCCTTTGTAATGTCGCGGAGAGTATTTCTCGTAATGACGCATATAATATTTCTAGGTTGAACCAGAAATTTGTGCCAGTGTAGTGTCTTTAAGGCTCTTCGTGATCATGGCAAGTCTTTGGGGACTGTATGCGTCGACCTAACTAATTATGCCACATATAGAATGAGCACTTTTCGTGAATTTATGTGACATAAAGCATGATCACCTCTTGCGAAGTATCGGGGCAAGAAACTTCTAGAACATTTGCATCGACCCGGGCAATTATAACTTTGGGGAATGTTTGTGTCGACCTAAGAAATTATATGACACATATCGTGAGCACTTTTCGCGAAGTATTTCGATGAGAGACTTCGGGGAATGTTTACATCGACCTGGGCAATTATGACTTCATGGAATGTTTCCATTGACCCGATTAATAATATGACAAGTAGCATTAGCGCTTTTCGAGAAATATTTCAGCTAGAGACTTCGGGGAATGTTTGCGTCGACCCGGGCAATTATGACTGCAGGGAGTGTTCACGTTGACTTGAGTAATTATGACTTTGGAGAATGTTTGCGTCAACCCAATCAATTATGGCTGTGGGGAATGTTTGCGTCGACCCGAGTAATTATCTGACACGTAATGTGAGCGCTTCTAACGAAGTATCAGGGCGAGAAACTTCAGGAAATATTTGCGTCGACCTGAGCAGTTATAACTTTGGGGAATGTTTATGTTGACCTAAGAAATTATGTGACACGTAGCGTGAGCGCTTTTCACGAAGTACTTCGGCGGGAGACTTCGGGGAATGTTTGCATCAACCGAGGCAATTTTGACTTCGGGGAATGTTCGGGTTCACCCACGTAATTATGACTTAGAGGAGTGTTTGTGTTAACTCGAGCAATTAAGACTTCGGGGAGGGTTCACGTCGATGCGAGCAATTATGATTTTGGAGAAATGTATGCGTCAACCCGGACAATTATGACTTAGCAGAAAGATTGCATCGACCAGGACAATTATGACTTCAGGGAATGTTTGTGTTGATCTGAGCAATTATTTGACGCGTAGCGTGAGCGCTTTTCGCGAATGATCATGATTTTTCTCTCTATACTTCAAGTTTTGGGGGTGGGTCATGAAGTCCCCGACTAACTTCTTGAGGCGACTTGTTATTTGTTTTGCCTATTACTTTGGCGATAACACTCCCCATTGATTCTTTCTCCGAGGCGTCAATGACCCCTACTTTCCTAGATTTATTAGTTTCTTCGCTAGCTTCTCTCATCTTAGCCAATTCTTTCGAGTCGTCTATGCATGTTTCCTGGGCTATTATGTTTCACGACGGTTATGTGGGGAATGAAGGTTCTCTCAGTAGTGATATGAGATTTTGTTAGTTTTTTCTATGAGTGTCTTGAGCTAGGATCAATTTTCCGTGACATTCAGTTAATTTTTTTGTGAGTCATGCATTTTCTTAAAGGCTAGTTCCAATAGGTTTTGCATGGGTGATGATTTTGACTCTAGTTCTTCAACGTAACGTTAAGGTCACCGTCTCGATGTCGCTGGCTATTTGGGAGCTCTTCTACATGCCCTTTGGGTGTAGATTCACTGCTCTTTATAGTCTTTGGTTCTTAAGGTCCGCGAAAGGAAAATGAGTTCGATTTATGGTTCAGACTTGTAAACTGAAGGGGACGATTTGTTCGATCCTGCGTGGGGGCACCAATTGGTAAAACTTGTTGAGAGAGTCCTCCAAGACCGTCAAGACGGTGACCTTAACGTTACGCCGAAGAGCTAGATTCCGTGCATCTGCAAGACTAGGAAGAGACACCAGGGGGTTAGTCAAAACCCCACCGATGCCTAATTCAAGTGGTGAACTTAGAGAGAGAAAGGTAAGTAGAGAGACAAAGTGAGGGAGAGAATGAGAGATCAGAACCTATCATATGGAGAGTTTGAGGTTGTATTTATAGACATCTCAAGGTGGGCTTGGGCCTTTGTAAGGTAATGAATTTGGTTCCAAGTCATTAGGACGCCACATAACTGTCCCCAACTACAGTTAAGTGATTTTAGAGGTTCTTAGGCTATTTGTAAGGTTCTAAAACCGGGTCAAATTGACCCGTACTACCATATATATATATATGTTTCTCATATGCTTTACACACTATTTGCATCGAATATACAGATGCTTTACATTTGAATTACATATTATTTCGAAATGATTAAAAAGATATAAAAATATCTTACGCATTCATTGATGTATACATTACATATTCATTACATAGCCAATATATAACGAATATATATGCCTTAGATTAAAATTTCGAATTGGTTTGATAATATAAACAACTTTATAGCTTTATTACATATGATATACATATACAATACATGTCTTTTAGAGATAACTTAAAAACAACCACAATCACCACAGTCAAGCTCCATCGTCGGCAATAATCAATATTTAGCTTGGGCCACTTTCGACCTACCTCAGTCGGGCCACTTCCAACTTATTCTAATATCATAAATTCATTAGAATACATATACAATACATATCTCTTATCACCATAGTCAAGCTCGGTCGTCGGTAATAATCAATATTTAGCTCGGGCCACATCCTACTTACCTCAGTCTAGCTCTACATTGAGTGTTTCTAGGCAGGGTAATATTTAGCCACAAGTCTCAAATGGTGGAGAAGGTCAAAATTTTCATGGCTCGGTTACACCGTCTCTCGGCTAATCACTCCTTCTTCTACCTCTCTAGGTCCGCTGGATATGGGTGACCGTATTCTATTTGATTCCAAATCAAGAGCTATCCTGGATGCAAAGTTGATATTTGCCACTAGCCTTCGTATTGGCCTTTTTGATGAGGCTCATAAGTAACAAGTGGTGTCAGCGGTTCGCCAAAGTGACATTCAATAGAAAGCTGATTCTCTAGGTTGTATCTCTCCATCATGTTATCTTTATTAGATGGAACTGTCGTGGTGGCCTACGAAACAATTTGAAGCAATTGTTTGTCAAAGATTGTATTCGTAGGAATAATTTGGACTTTTTTTATTTTATATGAGACTAAATTTGAGTTTTTTTCGGAGGCTATTATCAAAAGATTTTGGGGGCATAATGATTTTTCTTTTGTTCCCTCAATTGGTTCTTCGGGTGGTCTTTTGATTTCTTGGAATTCAACATCCTTACAGGGTTATCTAATCACCTCGGGCAAACGGTGGTTGGTCATGCGTTTTGAATGTGGGGACCTTACTTTCTATGTATTAGTTGTCTATGGTTATTCTGCGCATCTCATGCGTTCATTGTTGTGGCGAGACCTTCTGCCCATTGTCCAGTCCTATGACCGTTTGATAGTATGTGGTGATTTCAATGATACTCTGGATGCTTCAGAGCGCTCAAGTGGTCAGTTTACACCATCTATGGAGGAATTTCAGAATCTTGTTCAGGAGGGAGAATCATTATATATACCATTACAGGGCCGACAATATACTTGGTCCAATTCCTGGGCTTTTTCATGTATTGATCGTATCATGCTTTCTTTTGCCATGTCAGATGAATGGCCTTCTATGATGGTCTCTACAATTGATTCATCTCTGTCCGATCACTTCCCTCTTTTATTTAGGTCTCACTTAGTGGCTATGGGTGGACCACGGCCTTTTCGTTCAATTAATAGTTGGTTGGATCACTCTGACTTTAAGGCATTTGTGGCGATAAAATAGGCTGAATTTTCTCAATCAAATCCTTCTCTTGATTTTTGTGCTAAGTTGAGGCTTCTTAGAACCTCTTTGAGGCAATGACATAAGCTTCATTTTGGAAACATTCAGAAGGAGATTAAGGATCTTGAAGAGGAGGTTCTTTCCATTACTTCAGACGATCATCAAAGGCCTCTTCAGCCTGAGACGCTCGCTATTTTGCAGTCTAAAAGGGAATTGTTGTTCTATAAGTGCCGTTTCCAGAAATCTTTACACCACCAATAGTCTCGTGTTAGGTGGACCTTGTTGGGAGATGACAACACCACTTTTTTTCATGGAGTGGCCTCTTTAAGGTATCAGCACAACTTGATTACTCAGTTGGAACATGAGGATTCGACCCTTACTGAGTTGGATGCGATCCGGGATCGGATTAGATCCTATTATGTTGAGTTGTTCAGCCCATGTAGATTGGTTCCATTCCCTCTGGCTTCACTTGATTTCCAGCAGGTTAACACATCTCAGAATGCTCACCTGACGGCCCCTTTCTCAGAAGCAGAAGCTTGGGATGCCATGAAAGCTTGTGGTGAGAATAAGGCCCCTGGTTCGGACTATTGGATGTGATGTATGTCCTAGAGGTAATTAGGACAGTTCATCTTAATGTGTATGATGTACAAACAAGTTTAAGGCATCTTTGTTATTTCACGATACTTAAATAAGTATTTTTATATCATACGGGGATATGACTATAGATTTTCTAACAAAGTTCATGACATAATTCATAGCATAGAAGAGGAATCATAGTGGGACTATGATTATTGAGATTCTTTATATGTGTAATTATGATTATGTCTAAATTCTCTGATCATAGTTTCATTAAGATGGGACATTGATGAAAGAGACAGATCAGCATGTGGGTGCACTTCTTTAGTAGTTGTTCTTAATAGGCTAAAGATTGGATCTTTCAGTGAGCACATGGATATACATAGGATGTATATTGGAGACCCACTATGAGATATCATACGGATTAATATCTTGTGTCAATGATTTATCTCATTACATTAGTTGTGCAAGTATCCTTTGACTTGATAGGCTGGTCATCTTGTGCAGTTGTTATTATACTTTGGGTTACTCCTTCGCATTTCTCTTTGGAGGATGTCATAAGGGGCATTACGGGTATAGTAACACTTGTTTGTTGGTGAGCTTAGTTGTCAAGATAGGATTCATCACTCCCGGATATATAGGGAGAAATACCTGGCCACTTGTTGAAGTGACATGCTCAATAAATCTCTGGCCGGAGTGTGTGTCTTAATAGAATGAGATTCTAGTTAAGACATCATGAAGAGAGCAATGTACTTTGATAACAAGAAGAATCGTACTGGCTGGATTTCTAATCCATAAGTTTGCACTTATCCGTACCCTAAACCCAAATGGTATTGTTTGATGGAAGGAGTGTATTGCACCGTAGTCTACTGTAGTACAAGACTTAGTTGTAAACACTAAAATCCCAGGCATTGGGGGATCATGAATCCTTGCTAGAGGCCTCTGATGATCATCTAAAGATATGGATTGTTATCTTAGAATAAAGTCCACATTAATCGGTGTTTTCATAGTTGGGAAAACCAATAGAATGATGCTTTAGTGGCTTGGTGTCTGGGGTCCTATGGGTCACACACATAAGAGGAGAGACTAACAGTGTAAAGAACTCTTAGACTGGGTCTAAACTGAAATTAAACTATATGGTTGAGGTTTGAGGTCAAGTGGAACAGCTTAGTTTGGAGTCAAGACTAAGGCTGAAAAGAGGTGTGATTGGTTTTGGGAGGCTAAAGGAATATGGTAGGATGCTCTAGGAGAAAAATCGATCAGGTAGTTTATTCATAGAGGCCTAGCCTAGTTCCAAGGGCAAAGTGGTAAATTTACCTTAGTTCTAGTGGCAGAATGGTCAAAATGTCAAGGAATGGCAAAATAGTAAATTTAGCCTAGTCTTAGTGGCTATTTTGTAATGGAAAACTAGCCGAGGTAAACTAGCCAACGAGCTCCTAGTTTGCGTAATCTAGCCAACGGGGTTTCGTGTAGGCTACTTTACCCTCCCAAGGTGCCTATAAAAGGAGCTTTCCCCCACCTCATTTTACACACCTCTCCACTTCTCTTTTCCTTTAAGGCTTTTCAGAGCTTTCTTTCTTAGTTTAGTTTGTCAGTTCTGAGTTTGGGATTTGGCTAGCACTAGCCCCGTTCTTGGACAGTTTCACCTCTGTGAGGTTTCTTTTAGTAGCCCTAGTGTGGATACACTTAGAGGCTATCCTACCCTTGGATAGCTAGTGTTTGCACAATACTAGCCGAAGAGAGGGATATAGATCGAAGGAGATCGGCATATCAGGTTTGTTTTCTATTCTCTATCCTTGTTTCAATTTCTACTTAGATCATGCATGCTTAGTTAGAACTAAGGTAGTGCTTAAGATTCCTAGGGCACTAAGTAAGAATTGACATATCTAGGCTTAGGTTTTGATTATATATTGCTTAGGTGACTTGGGAATTAGGTAAAATTTTAAAATTCCGCTGCACATGCTAGACATGATTAGAGTCCATTTTTCCTTACAGTGGTATCAGAGCCTTCCTAGTGTAGTATATAATTGAATCATAGAAGCTATCTAGGGGCTTAACAAAGTTATTCGAGGGGTTATAAACGCTTTCTATTTAGAACAAGAAAAATAAAATCATATAGACCATTACCAATATTAGCTAACGAGACTTGGGGCCCGTGTATGTTCTGGCAAGGATTGGACTTGGTGTCTAGCTCTCATGGGACACCTCTCATACCTGGGAATATACATCGGCAACTTGACTCTGACTGCTAATGATTCACTTTAGATTGCTTTATTTCTAGTATGGGAATTAGATTCTGCATATGGTTTTATAACATAAGGAATAAGTTGTTGACTAAAAGCTTATAGACATAGGTGCAAGAACTCAAAACTTTGAACCCTTGTTTGTTTTGCATGCTATGTGGTATAGTGTGATTGAATGGTTATAAAAGACCCTTGTATTGAGCATGTACCATTAGGTTGGACCTAATCAGTTCCTTATGGCTCGAGAATTAGTATTAGTTTTTATAACCACGTCCATGTTTATTATATGTTAGAGATGAAATAGAAGAGCTTTAGGTGAGACCATGAAATAACACCAAGATAATTGTTAGGTGTGCCCTAGTTCAAAGACATTGGTTATAAGGTTTAACGGTTTTAGTTATGCCATTTCGTATTATATCTCAAAGGCACTAATCTAATCTAATGTATATCTTGTGCTATAATTAGTATTAGAGTATCCTATAACTTAATGTCATGAATTATATCCCAAGTCTGTTTTATACCGTGGGAATGGATAAAAACCACAGACTCGTGTATCGGTTGGTTATTTGTGAAATAATGCATCGATACAGGCACGTGTTAGGTAACACGGGCCTAGATCGATCCACACGGCAAGGTCACATAGCACTGCATCGTTGACATAACTTGCTGAGTAGATCTCAATTATCCTTAGACTGGATTTCAATATGCTATTAATAGAGTGGATGGATACACTCTAACGTATACCTAACGGGTCCTTAAATATTGGATTACAAGTACGGGTACGATTGTGTATTTCACGAACTCATCAATAGTAATATTGAAGTGATGGAATTGTCATTCGATCTAAACAATCGAACAGAGTCACTGGCCACTTGATGAATGGAAAGAATCAGGGATTACCAAACGAGTAGTAAGCTTGTTTGTATGATTGTTTCATTTTATATTAAGAAATGTATTAAACAAAATAGAGGATGATGTGAATATGCCTCTTGTATAATTACATCCACGTCTATATGCAAGGGATAATTGAGGTTGCTATTGGGTTTTGGTAACTAATTTAGTACACCAAATGATTCGTCTTAATTGGGGACTGTAATGGTATGCTAGGACCCACTTACAGTTAATGGGTTGGTTCCCATGGCCAACATAAAAATGAACCCAACGGATTGTGTACATTGAACTACTGACTTGGGTGATTATGCACGTGATGTGTGCATAATGAATGAAGAATTAGTTATTAATTGAAATAATCGTTGGATTAATTCAATTAGATAATTGACATGAATTTGGAAGAATTAATTTATTTTAATGTTATGGTATGCGGTTGCATAAGCTATTCATTAAAGATAATTAATTCCTAACATATGGTATTTATTTAATTATAGATTAAATAAATTCATATTAATTGGAATTTTATTTGTGCATGAAAATTAATTAGATTAGCATAGTTATTTAGTTGGTGACTTTATTAGTTAACCAATTAAAGAATAATATGTAACTAATTAATTTAAGTTACAAAATAAAAGTTAATTTACTTGGGATGAAATTAATAAATTGTTAGGGTTCAATTTGATTAAGGAATTAAGTTGATGGACTTAATTGTTAATTAATAAAACCCTTAAGGACTAATTTATTAATTTAACCAATATCCTAAATAGATTAGGATTGATTTAAATTTGATTCCTTATTAGATAAGGATCAATTTAATGGTGAATCCTATTTTAGACAAGGATTGTGAGTCAACTATAAAAGGAAGAAAGAAAAGCCAAAAAACCCTAATCCCCACCAGCACAACATGCATAAACGTGTTCTTTAGGGGTTTGGAGGCCGTCGTTCTTGTCTCACCCAAATTCAGTCTTCTTCGTTCAATTTCAACTGTCTAGCAACGGTCCCGAGTCAAGAGTAGTTCGTACACGGGAAGTTAGAGGGCTTCCGCTTGAAAGCCTTGAAGAATTCTGCCCTTCAGATTTCACTTGTAGCTTCAACAGGTAAGTTTCTGATAACTTCGCCTTTTATTTACTGTCAAATTGTAATCCGGGAAATACGGTCCTTTAGGATT
>CAOJBJ010759439.1:0-10787 GCA_948291685.1 Euphorbia celastroides
CTTGAAGAGACAGGAGAAGAATTGCAGAACAATTGAAATTGAAATTACTGAAACAAACCTGCTAACAGAGGCAGAAGAAATTACTCTTTCGGTTTTTGAGTCCGTCATACCTTCCATTTCTCCATCAAATGCAAAATCAAATATAAATACACAGAAAAAGTACAGAAAAACAATGTGTATGTAGACGACTTGTGAAAACTCGAGTTTCCCTTCTTAACATTCTCAACCATTAGCTGTTGAGCAGCACAATTTTTGTATAGAAAAAGTACAGTCCAAATTGTAAATATAAATACACAAAAAATAGATACAATAGAAATATACAAAACAATTCCCTCAATCTTCTGTGTATCATATTCATGGCATACATTTTACTTTTATTCATAAATTTCTTTGGCCTAAAGTTCAAAATTATATCAATTGTTATGGAAAAAAAATTTTGACCGGTCTAAACTATTTCAAGTATCGAATACTAGTAGAGTATCACAAGCTTTCTTCTGTAGAACATTTTTCCTCCAGAACGTTTAACTTTCTAATGGCACTGGCGTTCACGGATGCAATTCAATATTTCTAATATCAGATGCTGATCTCTGTGTTTGTTTGCTGTGGGAACCAACTCTACCAGCTATTGAATATTATATAGCATTATTAGTTTGTTCAATGAGACCTTTCCAGATCTGTGACTAACATTAAAGCAATATTACGTACAGCTAATACATTATTATGATGCGAAATTCAAATTGTCTCTCTTCTTTGTATATAAAGGTAACAGGGATTAGCTTCAACATCAACATCTTTTCTACATTCACATTCTTCATTATCTTTACTTTTTCCATGTTCGCTCAACAAGTTTCCCATCAAAAAATGGAACTAAAGCACAGTCCTTCCTTTGCAAAAAATGGCTTCCTTCCATGTTCGCTCAACAAGTTTCCCATCAAACTCTCATCCTCTAACAGTTAGTTTTGAGGATCAACTTAACAAATTGAAGAGCTCGGAAACCTCATCAGTAGGCCAGAAATTGGGAGGCCTTAAAGAGTTGTATGAGTGTGTTGACTATTATCTCCAATCTGTCCGTCGTGACGACAACAGTCAATCCATTGAGAAGGCAGCAAATAGATCAGTCAGAGTTTTGGATATGTGCAGCACTTCTAGAGATTTAATCTCACAGATGAAAGAATTTGTGGAGGGCCTTGAGATTATCTTTGAGAAGAACGAGATCTCATGAAAAATCCAGCTTAAATGAAGTTGATTTATACATGGCAGCTAGAAAGAAAATGAATCAAGCAATTAACAAGTACCTGAGAAATTAATGGTACATTTCGGTGTCATAGTTTCTTTAGCTCTTGAGGTTTCGAGTTATTATTTGAGTGGCCAAAGTTTTGAGTAACAAGACATTCAAGAAGATGAAAATGCTACTAAGACTTCTCCAACACAATTATGTTGGCTAGACAAGAAGTTATGAGCGTATTTAGAACAAGTTGAGGTAGTTGTGTTGGGGCAAATTTCTCTCATAATCTATTAACTGCTTGAACTCAGTCTCACAAACATTATAAGTCGATCTTAGCAGAAGTGAATGGTTCTTCAGATATCCCTCTTGCATTTAAAGCCTTGATAACAGAGTCGTTCTTCCAAGGCTGCGCTAAGACGTATCGGTTGCAACTCCTTGGAATAGTTGCAACCAATACGTACTAGCACAGTCATGGAAGAACAACTTCGTTAACAAGCTTGAATAGCAGGCAAGGACTGTGATCGATATCGGAAGAATCATCAGATATGAAACGTAATTTCACGAGATATGAATCCATGCTGAACATGCTCTTTGGTGACGTTTCATGAGATATGAAGCGAAATTTCAAGGAGAAGATGAACAGTGTGGATAGGCGTGTTTCATTCACGCGCTCCGAATGTTATTTTTGTTTTTGGTAAAACGCATTCCTAATTTTGTACCTTCGTTTCAAAATATGTTAATATTCTTCACTGTGAATCTCCCGTCTATTCGTATCTCAATTATGATATTCTCTGTTAATATTCTTTGATTCCCATCAATTTTGCATTCCCATTTCATATAAAATTTTCATTTTCATCATTATATTAACAACATGCACCTTTCGAGCTCTTTCTTTTCCACTAACTTTCAAATATTCACAACTATCTTTTTCTCCAACATCTAGTAATTATTCAAATACTCAACCACTTCCACAATGCAAATTTGTTAGGTTCAACATTTATAATAAGTTGCTGGCTAGACAAGTTTCATATTTTCTCTTGATATTTTTACATGTACTTTTATTTCAATTATAGTTAAATTAAGTATAGGTAAATTATGGTTGAAGTCTTAGTGTAATGGTTAAGATGGAACTCATGAACTCTAGAGGTTTTGAGTTCGAACCACATACGGGGCGAGGTGGAGAGTTTCCTTACAATTTATTGTTAACCCATACGGAACGATATTTTTAAAAAACATATAAAGGTAAACTTTTTTTTGTCAGACATTTATTTTGTGAAGAGACGATCATTCAAATTACAAAATTTTTCTCCATGATGAGGTTGTGTTTCTCTTCTTTGTTCTAATTTTGTTTAAAAATTACGAGTGCGGAGGAAAGAAACTAATGACCGTCTCATGAGATTATGGGGCCTGAGCGAAAGTTTAAATATAGGCCAACATGAAATGGAAGTTTGTGCAAAAAATTGAACATATCATACCATAATAGTTTATTAGATAAAAATATTTAATAAAAACTCTTGTAAAAATATTTTATGGATCGATACCAAGAATTTTCAAAGAAAAATATTTAATAAGTATTTTGTATATGCAAAAAACCAATAAAATTGATATCTAAACAAACTTATTATGGAGCTAATTTGAAGTTGTGAGATTCTTAGTTTTGAAAATCATAAAATTATAAACATTTCACTTAATATTTAAGATTGTTTCATGTAGCTTGTTGGTTTATTGGCGTAATATTTAAGTTGTGAAGATTATTTTGATTTTGCATTATTCTCTAATCTTACTTTTTTTTGATCTTATTCTCTTGAACTTTCAAAAATCTTCCCCGAGTCTACTGGACATTTACACTTCTTTTGGAACTTACAGAACTGCAAGAATCTGAGAAAACTTCAGCACAACATCTTTGGTCTAACATCACTCCAGACTCTAACTCAGTCAGGCTGATCAAATCTTAATGAATTAATTATCTGAGGATCTAGGGAAATTTGAGATCACTGGTTGTCCTTAACGTTGATGAAATAGGATTAATCATTTCATTGCCCCGAAAGCATTGCAAACATAAAAAAGCTTGAAGATCCGACATGCCCTCTAATTTTTTCTCCTAGAAACAATTCAAAAGCTATCTGTGATCACAATATAGATTCCCGGCCCGATTACATGTAACTTGAAAACCATCAATCTTCTCCACTCAATTTTCTTATGTTTCCCATTCACATTCGACTATCATTGTTTAGAAATAAACGAGCTAAAGAGCTATAATTGGAACTTGGATGCAAAATGAAACATAAGATGGGATTTCCTTTTCTCACATCAACCGAGAGAATCTTTCAGCATGGTATTCATGTAAGTCAGATCAGCTTTTTGAATGGCTCTATCAAAGGCAAAAAAGATTTGGGGAACGTATAAGGTTGTTTTCACTTATCATTATTTTGCTTTGTGATATTGTGAATTCTTTCTATATTGTTAATTTCATTGTTCCGTTAGATTTACACATTAATGAATTTAAGATCCTCGTCTGTCTGTAAAATGATGAATTATATAATTAGGCATGTATTCATCAATGTTGCAGATACTATCTATAAGGAATCCAAAATAATGGAGGATGAAGCATTTACGTTCTTAACTGAAGGGGCATTTTGGCAAATACTTGGCATGAATGGTGTAGGAAAACATTGTAAGTATCGCCCTATAAACTTTAGCAAGCTCTATATACTAACTTGCACAAGAAACATAACATGGTTTTTTTATAGGGAAATTGTAGCAGATACGGTTAAAATTACTGCAGTTTTTAGGTTTACATTCACCAGTTCTTTTTCCTTAAGTTTACATTATCTGTTCTTTTTCTATACGCGATTCTCATTCATTTCTTTCTGTTCAGTTATTTTCCTTTTCAATTTTAGTTGTTTGATCTTATGTTTTCCGCGATCGTTTTGCAGCTACGTTGATTTTTTCAGGTAATTTCAGACTCTTGATTTTCTGCATCTCCTTCAAGACTCCAACAATCTTGAGTAAGGGAACAATTTGGAACTCGGTTTCTGAGCGGGGTATTGTGCATAAGTTGGACCTTCATCCTAGACTGTCTCCAGCTCCCAGGGTGATCTCGGTTACTTGGCAGCTTTGCCTGTTGACTGGATTAAGATAAAAGATGCTTCGGTGATAGAGAATTTCCAGGATGAGTGGTAGTCTTCAGGGATGATCGAGGCCACTTTATTGACGGCTTTGCTTTTTCTTTCAGGGCTTGTTTTGCTTTTATTGCAAAATTAATTAGCTTTTGGTGTGTACTTAATTTTGTGAATTTTGTATCAAGCTCAGATGATTAAAAATGGTTTCTTCTACTTGCTGCAACCCAACAGAATTTGAAACGCAAATATCTCTTGTGTTCCATTTCGGTCGACTTCAAAACATAGACATAGGTATAACTGAAGAGATTGAGCTTGAGTTCATTTTATGATCTCCATATCAGTACTGCAAAATAAAACCGGAGCTCATAAGAGAATATAGAGTAAATTACTAAGCCTATGTGTTCTAATGTCATCGTTTGTGTTAGCACGTAAAGTTGGATTTTAATTCACAAACACTGAGTTGATGCTTCCTGTAATTCGATTTTTTAGCATTCGGTTCATTGAGTGAACTCGAAAGAATTCATGCTCAAGTGCAAATTGGTGCTTTCAATAATTCAATGTGTGTGAGTTACTTCCAAACTTTGGTTTTCCAATTGAAACATTTTAGTAAAAAAAAAAACAAAAATACTCTGATACACAATAATTTTATCAATCAGAACACCCGATAATTGCTTGGTCTTATACAATATGAGTGTAGCATGTTACCGGGAGATACGAGGCTCCGTAGTTGAGCATTCAACGAGTATTTAGAATGCGATTTCTGGAAATTATTTCAAACGACATTCAGGTAAGAGCTGTTGGAATACGGTTCTTAGGTGTGGAAATCCATGGAATTTGATGCTCACACAAATCCAAAGCAGAGCAAAGCAAAACAAGGAAATCCATGGAATTTGATGCTCCATCGATTTCTGGAATTTGATGCTCACGAGAATTTTGTATTGCAAATGGGAAACCAAAGCAAATTGAGTGGAAAAAAGAAAGTAGAGTCCATGGTTTCGAAGTCAAAGAGAGACATAAATCGAGTTAAGCAATTTGCGAGGTGATACGAGGCTCAGTAGTTGAGCTTTTAATTGAGTAGAGGAGGATGTATTTAGAATGTGATTACAGGAAATTATTACAAATGACAGTTTTCAGTTAGAAGAGTTATTCTCATCTCCCTATTTGAAACATCATTGCCTTTAGAACAGTGGGACTGATTCCATGGAACAAAATTGGAGTGATGAGTTGTTTCTTTTTCCAACAATTTTGCATCTTTTTCCAAAATAGAAGAAATGGGTTCCCTGCAAATTTTGGATCTTTCAGAAAACAGCCTCAATGGAACTATTCGTGCAAGCTTCAACGATCTTATTAGGTTGCACGGACACGGAAACGGTACACGTGTCCGACACGACACGGACACGTGGACACGTCAATTTTCAAAATATATGAATTTAGACATGACAATTAAAAAAATATAAAATATAAAATATAATTAATAATGTCCTAAATGATGATTATTTTATATACTTATAGTTTAATCATTTTATCAATAATATAATTATGTATTAGTATATATTATTATTATTATTATGAAAAGAGAAACAACCCAAATTCTTCAATTTTCTACTTGCTAACAACCCAGCCCAAATCAATTTTGTGCAAGCCCATATCATAACCCAATATATAAATATTTAAATTTCCATACAACCCTAATTTCTTAGATTCTTTAACTCATCCGCCTAACTCTGTTTCTTCTTCTTGTCTCAAATAGATTACTGTCACCATTATTCAACTTTGTGAGCTTGAATACGTTGCTTGTCGTCCCTCTGTTTCATCTGAGAAGCAGAAGAGGAGCCAACGGCATGACTTCTGGCGACGGAATAGCTGTGGGAAAGCGGTCGGCAAAACTGGACGACGGCGACAGTGAGTTTGAAGGAGAGCTTGGCCGACGTGATTTTGGAGAAAAAAAGAGAGAAAAAACGTTTTTTGAAATCAAAGAGCCGACCTTATTTTTAACCATTTAGCATGTCCTAGAGGTGTCCAAGTAGTGTCCGAGAGGTGTCCAATTGGTAGTTGCTGACGTGGCGTATCCGATTTGAAAATCGGAGTGTCGGACACGTATGGTACCTTTGTCCAGGGACGGCGGCAAGGTATGGCCTGGGGTGGCAGTGGCCACACCCTAGCCGCCGTCCACAGCCGGAAATTATGCCCTTGCCCCACCCAAAGTCGTCGGCGGCCATGGAGTTTGTGAACTGAAAATGCAGGGAAGAAGACGTAGTCACGCAGGGGAGGGGGAAGAAGAGCTGTGTTTTTAGAGCAGCTCTTATGAAACGACGTCCGGGTAAAATGAACCAACCCATGCCCAAACCCGACCCTAATTCGAACCCAAATCGAATAAAACCTTTGTTCCCCAAATCCCCACAACATATTGACGCGTTTTGTTCCCACAAAACGAACAGAACCTTCCGCCGTCCCTACCCAGCTGCTGTTCATTGTCGTCGGCCACCGCCTTCCGCCGTGCCGCGCCCTGTAAGGTTCTCTCTTCTCCGATTGCGCCTTCTTTTTTTACTTCTCTGTAAGTTTCTTTTTAATTATTGAGTTGTCTTCTCCGATTATGATTTTGAATTTCTTGATGAAAGTCGGTGGATTATGTTTCTGTTTCCTTTTTTTCTTTGTTTCTTTCTTGAATATGAGCTTCATTTGTGTTTGTTTTGAGACGTTCTTTTCTGTTTGGTCACCAAGAGTAGAGAATTCTCCTGTTTAATTGTATTGTCTGTACTGTAAGCTGCCGAGTGCAAATTTTAGAGCTCAAAGCTTTTCCTGTTTTCTTGCAATTGAACGTGATTTATTATTCAATTTCAAAGTATATTGAGAGAATTAGGGCATTTTAGAATTGAATTAGTGTCATGAAATTGGATTGAATTTTATGTTATACTATGATTTGATGCACTAATAGAGTTTGAACATGATGAAATTTGTGAGTTTGAACATGATGAAATTTGTGACTTTGCCATTGTGAGTTTGAACATGTCAAATTTGATGCACTAATAGAGTTTGAACATGACTTTGCCATTGTGATCATTAGTTAGAATTTTAGAGAAATTCAATGTGGAATTTGATAGAATAGAAGTAGTTAATCATTAGTTAGATCGGAATTATGATCGGAGTTTTTGATCGGATGATCGGAATTTTTCACCGGATATTGACGGTGAATGGCCGGATCGCCCCACCCCAACTTCAATCCTGGCTCCGTCACTGTCTAGAGTCATACTATCGAACTAATTAGCCAACTAGGAGTTTCTCTAAAATTCTTAGCCTCCGCAATATATAGTTAATTTGCCACTTCCATGCAATATGTGGGGTCTAAAAGCTATAAATGTTTCCTCAAAGTTTTGAATTAATACAACCATGGTCAATGAAATTTCCTAAATTAAACAAGTTGGCATCCAAGCAGCCCAATCCACTGTCTAATAATTTGTGAAGCAACCAAATGATTCAAAATGAAATTATTTCGTCGAGCCCATAGCACCACGGATACAATATATCTCAAATAAAGTGCATGGGGACAGAAGAGAGGGTAGAAGTAGCCTAAGAAGCTGAGTCTATTCCTTTCTTTATGTGAATATAAAATCACTTGAAATAGAAGTTGATTGGTATATGAAACAAATAGTTTAAAAGCCAATAAACAAAGAAGCGGAAGGGATTTGAGACCATAAAAAATTATCCTCACATGTAAAATAAGATTGAGTTAGCGTGAGAAGGAGTCTATTGTTGGAAATTTGGGGAGATCACCGCTTAGTTACCAGCTTGAATGCTTCTCGGATTTGCGTTTGAAGAAGACGATCTTGAAAAGAAGTTTCTTGGATAACTCTGAAGATGATGAACACCGAGTGAAACTACCCTAAAAAAGATGAACACCAAAAGAAGATACCCTTTTTCCTGGAAATTTCTAAGGTCGTGTGGTGCCTTTTTCGTTGAAACTTTTTCGGGATTCTAATTCGAAAGTTCAACGGGATAAAATCAGAAACTGGGAATGGAAGAACTTTGATGAAGAATGTTGTGATTCCTAGAATCGAACTAGCTACTTTTATCTTTTAGCCATCTCACGCTGACATGACACATTCCGAATGGTCAAAATCAGATCCACGTGTCTTATACGAAGTGTGTCATGTCAGCATGAGATGACCAAAAAATAAAAGTCACGGGAGTATAGCTGGTTCGTTGTTATTTTGATGAGTTTTTATGGTTATTTGTTAATTTTCAAAGCTCAACGTGTTGGTTGATAACTTGGGACAAGTTCATAGAGCTAACCATGTATTTAGCATGCATATTTTGCACATTTTTCCCTCAAAAGCATAGATTTCCACTTTTGCTCATTCTATACCTAAGATTTACTGAAAATCTGCACTTGATAAAAAAACAAATGAAATCTTATAAAAGAAGTATAAAATAAACTAATTTCTTGATAAATTTCATGATTATACCATAAAAATAAGTGCAACTTTACACTACTATGTAATTATTTTCGTTTTACAGTAGAATTTGGTTCTAATAAACCATTTTCAATCAATTAAGGTAATAAGGTCACTACTCAGTTAATTTTGAATTTGAAAAACCTGTTAAGCCACATAGAATGAATTAGTACAAGTTTAGGATAAAATATTTGTTCTATAAGCTTTCCATTTTGGTTTTAGTAAAGATATGTTAAACCATTTTAAATTAATTTCAATAATTTTTTTAAAAAAAAAAATCATATTTTCAAATTTTCACTCTAACTAGTGAATTTCAATTTTCGAAAAACAATATTAAACCATTCCGATTTGACTAATATGAATGCTAAAATATTTTGTTTTTAATTAAGAAAAAAATTGTGACAATAACTTTTAGAATTACGGGTAAAGTAATCGTAAACAACATGGCAAAAGGAGCTTTTAAAGACTTGTATGGTATTACTTGTTTGGTCATGTGGAACGTACGTTGTACATATAATTTTGGGATAAATTCAAAAAATTCTCCTGATGTTTCAATTTTCAGCAAAATGCCCTCTGATGTTTAAAACCAAGCAACACGCCCCCTGATGTTTGTCTCCGTCAGCAAAAAGAGGATCGGTCGTCCAACTTTAGTTAAATGCTGACGTGGACAAGGAGCAAAATTGTCCAATTTTACATTTTTAACCTAAATACCCATTAACCTAAAAGTCAAACCCAAATACCCATCAACCCTAACCCACCAAACCCTGAACCCTAATCCCCGTCACCGGAAAATCGCGATTCCGGCGACGGTGCCCAAACCGCAGGTAAAACCACTGCTCCAGCCGCCGGCGCCGTCCGACCTCTGCTCTAACCGCCTTCGCGTCGCCGTGCAACCTCTGCTCCAGCCCCCGCCGCAGGAACCCGTCGCCGTCCGACCTCTGCTCCAACCGCCTTCGCGTCGCCGTGCAACCTCTGCTCCAGCCCCCGCCGCAGGAAACCGTCACCATTAACGCCAACCGAAGCACTGCATCCAGATTTGCTCGCCGCCGTTAACGCCGTCGGATTCTACACCCCCGACGCCCCCGCTATCAGAGGACTCGGTGATTCCGCGCCGCTGTCGCTCCTCGCAGGAGATTTCACGAGATCCAGCCGTCGTCGTTCATTTGAAGCTAGATCTCGCCCCACCGCCATTCACCTGCCGCCTCGTCGTTCCAAAGACGCAGGAGAAATGGGTGCTCATCGGGGTGAAATGGGTTGCGGAGGCAGAAGCCGGTGAAGTGCTCGTCGGGGTTGCGGAGGCAGAAGCCGGTGAAATGGGTTGCGGTGCTCGTCGGGGTGGCGGTCGCAGGAAGTGGAGGGGCGGTGGGGCTGCGGAGGCTGCGATGGCTGGAGCTGTGGCGGAACGGCGAGGGACGTGCAGTGGTTTCCGGCGGCAGCGACGGGATAGGGGGATTTTTTAGGTTTCGCCGGATTTTTTGGACCTTCGCCGGAATCGCGATTTTCCGGCAACGGCGAGGCACCGACAGTGGAGCTGTGGCGGGTTGGATATTTGGGTTTGGAGTTTGGATTAATGGGTAGGGTTAATGGGTTTTTATTGAAATGGGTTAAAAGAATGGGTTTTGACAAAATTGCCCCTGCCACGTCAGCATTTTTTAACTCTGTTAACTGAGAATCCTCATTTTGCTGACGGAGATAAACATCAGGGGGCGTTTTGCTTGATTTTAAACATCAGGAGGTATTTTGCTGAGATTTGAAACATCAGAGGGGTTTTTTGAATTTATCCCTTTTTTTCCATCAAATGTTAGCTTAGAACTGTGTGGTCTTAAAAGGACCCGATCTTTCCTAGAAAAGCTGATCTTATGTAGTTCCATGCATGGTTCTCTTTATTATCATTTTGGGCATTGTTATATCACGTCCCTTTTTACTCAAAATCGCTCCAGGAAATCTCAAAAATACCCCCATCAACATCTCCCTCCTTCATTCTCTTTT